>QKYT01000654.1:0-34607 GCA_003550305.1 Glomus cerebriforme
TATTTTATTATTCCTATATATATAATCTAACAAAAAAAAATTTATTGATTATATTGCAAGACTTCATATTTTAATGATTTTAAATAATATAATTTTACTTTACTTATTAATTTATTTATAATTTTTATTACATCCAAATTTTAATCTTGAACTGATCACTTAGTATTTGTAAATAATATGATTCTGATAAATTTTTTTTTTTTTTTTTTAATCAGACAAGTTAATCGAGTTTATTATAATTAATGAAATTCTGTAAAGAATACATAATTATAGTATGATAAATCATAAATATACCCTCTATAGAGAAAAACATAACTTGTCATATAAGAAGAAGATTTGTAAAGGAGGCCTCTATTACTAAAGTCTGCCTTTACACATTATCTAACTCCTTCCAATCCTATAACAGTGATGAATCAAAATAACTAACTAGTCTATTTAATAATTGGAAATCACTATCTAAATCTAAATTTAAATCCATATAAAACACTATTGTATATCCCATCTATTAATTTTGATAATTTGAAAACCTTTTTAACCACAATATCACTTACTCTATAACTCTCCTTAATTACCTGATGAATACTATTTCTCCATCTGGTACTAGCATAAAGATCATGTGAAGTAGAGCTTTCAATAGGCTGGTCAAATAATTCATCTATTGGTGTATCTGCAATGTAATGGTATATCTTTTGATTATATGATACAACTAGTAGAAGCGAGTGAGGAAAATCAGAAGTTATGAACAGGGATGCTTCCCATTCTTTAAAGATATTATTTTTAGGCAACCAGATGAAACAATGCATGATTCTGATAAATTGTCCAATAATCTTTTTATATTATAATAATAAATGACCAAATAATTAATGATTGATATTATTTATTATAATCTTAAATCATTTAGTATTTATCATTTTACAAATAGTTCAAATGATAAATGCCAAAGAATTTATAATCCTTTGACCAAATGATTTCTAATCTGAAAAATGGTCAAATAATTAGATCATTTCTAAATACTGTAAAGAAGGATATATATTTTGATTAGTATTAAAGCATAATTCAACCTAAAATTAACCAGCTAAAATTTAGCTAAAATGGAATATTTTAACTAGTAAGATTATTATTTAAAAGTTATAAAATGAAAATTATAACTATATTTAAAAATAAGAAAAAATTTATTTCTCACCTTGGGATAAGATTGATATTACTCCCCCTCTGATCATATTTTCATTTTTGGCGTCATTCTTAAACAATATTTATTTGTTTATTATTCCGATAATAAACTTTTTAAATCTTTTTCTTCTTTTTTTCTTTTCTTTCTTTTTGCTTTAAAAATTTATTTTAGAAGTTTTTATTAATTAATAAAACTAAATATTTTTTCAATAGTGATCTAAAACTTATATAAAATTTTATTATAAAGTTATATCTTAATAATTTTAACAAATATGCTTTTCATATTATATAGAGATTTTACAACACAATTTTGTTATTTTAGTTAAACTAAATAGATGAAAAATACTTAAAATAATTGTTCAGCAAATATAGAAATATTTGTATATTAATTTTTATAGAGTTAGCTCAAGTAGTTGTAAAGTTATAAATTTTTTGTAAAAATACTTAAACGCATTTTGTTTTTTTACTTTCAAGTGTAATTTGAACACTTTAGTCAAAGATAATAAGCAAAAGAAGCTTAAGTAAAGTTGTTCAGCAGGTATGAAAATAATTGCATATTAATTTTCATGAGGCTAGTTCAAGTATTTGTAGAGTTATGAATTTTTTTGTAATAATATTAAAGACGTATTTTTGGCAAAAATTTCATATTAATGTAATACTAATAAAATGCAATCATTAAATTCATTAAAAACTTCTATAAAAAAAACTTTATCTATTTTTGAAAAAAATTATAGAAATGAGTAATAAATTCTTTACCTAGGGTGAGGAATAAATTTACCTTAAAAATAAAATACAAATAATTTAAATTACTTTATTAAATTTAAATAATAAGAGAAGTATTTTTACTTAAGATTCTGAAAGCTGTTATTATAGTGAACAAAACCTTCAAAATGTATTTTTGTTTCATAAAATTTTTAATTAGAATTTTGGATTAATTTACATATAACGGATGTGAAACCATCACCAATTATGTAATATAGTATATATCATAATACACTATGTAACTATTACATAATAAACTTTTTTTTACTCTTTTTCTTACACTCTTTTGAATTTTATATGAAATGAATTCTTTTACTGTTTATTACTCTCTTTTACTCCTTTTTTCTCGTGCTTTTTTGAATTTTATACAAAATACAAATATACTCTCTTATTATTCATAATCTCAAACTAACAACTTTAGTACAAATGAAACATTTGGAGTTAACTTACAAAATAGTATGGATATCTTTTTTTTTTGCTTTTTTTTGAGTCTATTACTTTATTTATTTAAGTTGAAGGAATGGGTCTAATACTTTAAAATAATGCTTAAATGTAAAGATGCTAAATTTCATATTAGAATGGTATCTCGAAAATGGTATAAAGAAAAATTGCAATTAGGGACGTAACATTTATTAGGTAATATTTTAGGGGGGTAAAGGGTAAAACAAAATCTTACATGACACAAAATTATGCATTTTTATTGGTCAAAATTAATACTATATATATATTTAAATATTATTAGTTGAAAAAATCTTACCTAGGGGGGGGGGGGGTAAGACCTCTTATGAAACTAATATTAGGTAATATATGTCATGACCCTTATAAGAATAATAAATTAAAAATGCACCAATTATTACTAATGGAAATGGAGTATTGAATTTGTCTAATATGCTTCAAATTAAAAATAGTGATTTTATACAAATTTAACTTTTATTTAATCAGTATTATCAACTACCAATAACATAGCGATAAGCTATAAAAAAGTAATGTTAACTGGCTTATTAAGAGATGCTACAAGGTTAGCGTTAGAAGATGGTGATAATGAATTGAAAACTTTATTAATAACTAATTATATTAAGAAAAGAAAGATTAAAAGAGAAGAAAAAGAAAATAGAAAAGGTTAAATACATTTAAAAACACACTTGATATAGAAAATTATGATTATGAGCATCAAGTTTTATTTGAAAGTGAAGATAGAGTATAATACAACTGATCAGATTAAAAATCTATTAGAATATGTTGCTAAAGATCATCCAGCTAATATTAGATTAAAGTCTAGTGTAAAAATTCATAAAAAAAGAGGTGGGAATATTAGTAAAAAGAATTTAGTACAAAATGATAAAGTAAATAGAAAGGAATATGTATGTAATAAATGTAAAGAAGTGGAACATAATGCAAGAACATATAAGAATTAGTATTACTTATATAACAATAATAAAGTTCTATGTTAAAGCTATTATTTATAGAGTTATTATATTAGTTAATAGCTTAAATTACTACTGTAAATCAAGCTGGATTTGATCGTCAGAATTAATTTGCTTTATTATGATTGCTTATATTCTTGTTAGTTGAACATTTTTTCTTTTTCTTTTGTTGATTTGTATATATATTATGTAATTTGATCTGAATAAAGCTTAAATTATTGTAGTTTAATGTAAATAATGTAATTCCCTTGTAATGTAATGGGGGTTACAGGAAAATTAATTGTAGAATTTTTTGGGAAAGAGTGGCTATTAGTTCTATTCAAATATATTTATTTATATATTTATTATTTAAATTAAAATTTTTTTTTTTAGTATCTTAACTCTAGACAAAATTTTTTTTTTTTTGAAAACGTGCTGAATCATGAACTTTATTTGATAAATTAGTATATATAGACAGTTTATAATAAAAATAAAATCAATAGCTCAGATGTATAACCTTCATCCGAAAGGAAAATCACAATGCGTCGCACTTATATAGCATGAATTCTCAGAGTAAGGACTGAAGCAAGACCCTCTTTAGATAGTTAATATGCTCTGAATCTCTCCCATATTCCAGTGCTAGCACCAAAATAAAAATACTTCCAATCAGTCCTCCCAAATCTCCCCTCAACTTGAATATCCTTTACCTAGTTCACCTGAATCTTCCCTCAACACAATGGGTTTTCAAACTAGCATGAAATATTGATGAGTTTATAGAGATCGGATGCTAGTGCTAACTTTCAGAATAAAGAATACCTTCTAATGAACTTGGATTTTCAAACTAGTATGAAACGTTTTAAGAAGAATTATAGATGCCGGCTACTAGTACCAACATCCAGAAAAGAAGGAAGTTATTCTAATACTAAAACTAAATATATAGAAAAGAAACTAAATCTACTTCTACCTCTATATCTTCCCTACCAAAACCAGTATCAAGTCACCCTAATAAATGCTCCAGATGAATCAAGTCGACTGCTTATACTGTCTCGTCCAAAGGTCATCACCCAGTATCTTGCCTACCTCTTTCACTTGATACCTATGGCCCGCTTAATCATCCACCCAATAGGTATCTCTAATTCCTTATGGTCTGAATACATCATCATTTTAGTAAATTGAGTCGACTACTTACCAAAACTTGAATTAGGGTCATGTTCAACTCTGTCAAAGAATCTTGATCCTTGATATACCTATTGCGAAAAGATAATAACTTTACTCCCGTACACCCAAACCAATTCTACTCATAAAATGCACCCGATCCTGTACCTAACGTCTTTCAAACCTTTTATTCTTTTTATGAATTTTTCTATTCAACAACTATGATGTCATCTTAAGGGACAAAAATAGGGATCATCATCTATAAAATAAATAATCAAGGGAATGTAATAACAAGGAAACTAATTATCAATAGATGATCAGCTATCAATCAAAAATTCTAGTACCCTCCTATCTCTCACCAAAGGAACCGCTCCACAGGAGTTCTTAAAAATCTGCAGTCAAGGTTAGCAGATTAACCATAGCAATATATGGTCTACCCAATGTTGGTTCAGAATTTGTCTTTATAAGCCTGAAATTCTTGATATTCTTCCACCTTTTCACCACTAAAAATGAATTATAAAATATATGAAAGGAAAATTTTTACCAAACTTATATGCCAGAAAAGCCTCTTCCTGCTGCGCCAAACCCATATGTCAACTTTGCGAAAAGTTGCTTAACTTCTAAAGAAACTTTGCACTAGGTCCGTTCCTGGAGCAGCCACAAGTTCAACCCTTCTGTCTTGTGCATGTAGAACGTACCTTAGAATACCAAACGGCCGCTTGGATATCAACTTAAAGAAAGACGTAGGTAACTGAAAATTATTGTGAACCTGACTTGCAAAGAAACTTGGTGTACCAGAAACTATATTCCAAACTTTCTAAACCTTTCTAGTTAACTCCAGCGGTATAGAGCAACTTTTTCTAAAATTAAAAGACTAATTTTTTAGGACAAAATGGCCAAAAGCGTAACTTTTCTTTTCAAAACTTCTTCAGAGAAATAGGCATAGGGATCAGCAGGAAAAATTGCTTCCTTACTCAACTCTAAACAAAATTATAATATTTAGCTAGAATTAAATGATAATAATTATTAATAGTAACAATACTCTTAATTTAATAGTATTTTAAAAATAAAATTATATATAAATTTATAAGAAAAAAATAGTTATTTAAACAATTTTTGAAAAATTTTTAAATTTTGATTTTTATAATTAAATTGCATTTTTCATATTAAAATTTTTTTTTAAACCCAAATTTTTATATAATTAATATCTAATTATATTTATATATAATCAGATTCCTATATAATCATCTCCTATATAATTACACCTTTTTATAAATACCTATTTTTATATAACTAACTTAAAGTTAGTTAAAAATTCTTATTTAATCACATACATATTATAATTACTATCACCAAAAATAATTGTAACATACATATTAGTCTTATTAATTTTTTAATTTATATCTTTCTTTATAAAATTATCTTAAATATAATAAAGGTTTACTTTTATGTAATCACACTCCTATATAATCACCAATTTTGATGTAACAGATCTGATGATTATAGAGAGGTCTAACTGTATTTAGTAAAAAAAGTTCATTTTTTTTTAATTTTAAAGAAAAAAAAAATTATTAATTATACATCTGATTAAAGATTAGTAATATTTATATATTAATTAATTTTATTTCTTTTATTTAAATTTTTTATTTTTATTAAAAAAATTTTTTTTTTTATATTATTTATTAATAAAATTTAAAAAAATTGATAAAAAAAAAAGGTAATTTTTTTGATAAAATTTATAATAGTTTTTGAATATGCTAATTTATTTGCAAAAATATTTATGTAATTGATATTTTTAAGTTTTTATCTATATGATTTTTTTAAATTTGTGAAGAAAAAATATTTTCTAATCTAAAAATTACCAAAAAAGGAAATTTTATAGTTACACAACACTTTTGTAGTTTTGTGTAATCAAAGCTTTTTAATAATATTAATTGTAAAAAAAAAAAAGCTATGATAACTCTTTAATTTTTAGATATATATATATTTTTGATTATTATTATTTTATATGTACATTTTTTTTTGTTTTATCTTTCAAAAATCCGTGTTCTATTAAAAAAACTTTGAAAAAATTAAAAAATGGATATGGATATTGATGGAACAGACGGAAAGCCTTATGTACTTATAGAACCTCGTAAATTACCAATCACCAAAGGATCACGAAACAGGGTAAACTATACAAATGGCGAGTCTTCGAACTCCCTTTTGGGCACTTTTTTAGAGCCTAAAACAGGGATAGTTTATGATAAAAGGATGCGTTACCACGGAAATCTTCATGAAGACGAACACCACCCAGAAGATCCAAAAAGGATTACCGTTATCCAAGAAAAAATAAAAGATACTGGTTGTTTAAACAGAATGGTTCCAATAAAAGCTCGCGAGGTTTTGCCCGAGGAAGCCTGCCTTGTACATACTGAGGACCACTGGGACTTTGTTACAAAGACTGCGCGTAAGTATAAACTTAATAAGTTTAACATAGTAGTATTTTAACATTATCATCAAACTGATTTATGATATCTCGACTTTTTATACTATCTAGATATGAGCGATAATGAATTAATAAAAAATGCTGATGAATATAATTCTATTTATCTTAATAACGAGACAGCATTTTGTGCAAGATTGTCATGCGGTGGTGTAATTGAATTGTGCAAAGCTGTTGTTGAGGGAACTGTTACGAATGGTTTTGCAAATGTTCGTCCTCCAGGTCATCACGCGGAACTTAATGAACCAATGGGATTTTGTATTTTCAATAATGTGGCAGTTGCGGCCCAATGTTTGAGGAAACATTACAATGTGGAAAAAGTCTTCATTCTTGATTGGTAAGATAATTTTTATAGTGACTATTATTTTTAATCAGGTCTTACTAATCACGTTTCTTTCTATATTTGGCAATTTTGATTATTAAGGGATATTCATCATGGTATGATTTACCAAAAATATAACATATAAAAAGCAAATACTATATGAAAATAAAATCTGATTCGTTTGTAGGTAATGGGACGCAAAAGGCTTTTTATAACGATCCTAATGTTGTATATTGTTCGATACATCGATATGAGAATGGTCATTTTTATCCCGGAGATAAAGCATTAGCTAATTATACGGCCATAGGTGGAGGTGAGGCTAAAGGCAAGTAAGTAATGCTCAATAATATTTGTTTGGATTTTTCAACTCTCCCAATATTACAAAGCTAAAAAAAAATTTTTTATTTCATTATCCGAACGCCTTACAAAGAACGATAAATATACCATGGCCCCGTGCTGGAATGAAAGATAGTGATTATATATTCGCGTTCAACAAAGTAGTGATGCCTATAGCTTACGAATTTTCGCCAGATATTGTAATTGTATCAGCAGGTTTTGATGCTGCCGAAGGTAAATACAATACGCGTTAATAGTCAAACATATATTATTATTAAATATAAATTACGATTTAGGCGACCCTATTGGTGAAAATCACGTGTCACCAAGCGGATTCGGTCACATGACTCATATGTTGAAGACTTTGGCTGACGGGAAGCTTATTTTAGCCTTAGAGGTATTTAACGCGTATAATACAAAATTTAAACATGAATTTGAGTTTTTTACGCGATATTTAAAATTATTAGGGTGGATATAACCTTGACTCCATATCAAAATCAGCCCTTGCTTGTGTAAAAGTTTTACTTGGGGAACCTCCAAGTAAATTAGGCCCAATAAAACCCAATCAAGATTGTATGGAAACAATTCATCAAGTAATTCGCACACAATCGAAATATTGGAATTGTCTTGCCCCGGTATATTATGCTACCGAAGGTAATACTCTTTGTCTTAAATTATACGAAATTTTCCTGAGAATCTTCGCTAAAAGCATCATATACGTTTATTATCTTAGATCGGTTACCTGGACAACTTCTTGTAGATATGGCAGGTAATAGAAGAATCATATGTTCAGTTAAATAGATCCTTTATTCATTAATTAACGTTTATTTAATATTTGATATAGAGATGCTTAAAATGTACAGGACAAGAAATTTATATTCAAAATATAAATTGATTCCAGTACCATTATCCGATGGCAAATTAGGACAACGGTTTACAAATTTGGCTTGTTGCAGGTAAGTAAAGTATTAAATTATAGCATTAATTATAAACTATTTATGGATTAATATTATTTGTGTAGCGGAGATTTGTTTCGTAAAGAAGTTGTGTTTTTTTTCGTTCATGACATGTAAGTTTTCTATTATTTATTAATTATAATTAACTTTAAGTAAATATTGACTTTTTGTATTTTAATAAATTTCATTTCCCAGGGCGGATTTCAGGTAAGTTATTATTTTCCTTTTTATGTTCTTTAAATATTTAGTAAACAATTATGTTTTAGGGCTGATACACGTGCTACGTCGAATTCAATTAATGTTTCAAACTCATATATGGTATTTAAAAATATTTATTTGATTCGATTATGTGATAATAAACATTAATATTTAAATATTTTATGTGTGATCTAATAGATAGACACCGTTTATTTGTATATTGAGACAATATTGGGCAACGAACACGGGATAATTGACGTTGATGTTCCTCCAGTTGTTGTAAGTTTGATCCTAATCTGGTTTTCTTATTTTTTAACTTTTTTTAAAAAAAAATTTTAATTTGTCTGATAGAATCAGCCGAAAAATGAAAATCAAGATTTGAAGGACTTACTAATATTCTTATGGGACAATCTCATAGAGTGAGTAAAGATCTTAAATTTTGTTGTAAGAATAAAGAAAAAATAGTAAAAATCTAAATTATCCCACAGGGCGACAAATCCAAAGAAAGTTATTTTAATAGGCGCTGGTCGTGGTTGTCGAAGTTTAGCGGGACTTATTAATGAGAGAGGTATTTATTTTGAGCATATTTGATAATTTTTATATTTATTTATTTAATCATTTTGTCTCTAGACTATAGCATTATGGAAAAAGTTGTGTGTACAATCATGATTCCCGGACCTAACGAAGTTCCATCCGTATCCAAAAGGACGGATCTTTCAACCTGGTATCATAATGTAAGTTTGAATAAACTATCTAGACTTTAAAGGAATGATTTACTTAATATCATATTTATAGAATGCTAATGTGTTGCTGCCGGCGAATCATCCTTTTTGGGACAAGAAAATGAAGAGAGAACATGGATCATGTAGCAAAATAGAAGGTAAATTTTTTTTGCTTCACTTTACAAAGTTTAGTGCGATATATTAATAAACGTGAATTTTTTATGTTAAGATTTGAATAATATGCCGGTTCAAGACATGCTTGTACATTTACACAACGATATGTTTTCTCATATAAATCAAATATTAGTAAACGGTGGGCCTGCAAATTCTTCGAATGAAGAGGGGAATAATTAAATAATATATATAATATGGACTTGTAATGACTATTATAATTGTGACAGGGACATTAAGTTTGAATGGATATAATATTCACTACAACGAGAACAATTAATAATATGTTAATACTATATAGTATTATAGTATTACATTATTATTTACAATTTCTTTTTTTTTTATTTGATAAACAATATAAACCGACGATAATATTCAGGAAAATAGATTTGGATAATTTTGTGACATTTTGACCAGAGAATTATAAAAATCGAAGTCTTTTTAAGATTTTGGTTAGAATTTTAGTATATAACAATAATTCGAATTAAGAATAATAAACTAATAACCACTTACCAAAATTATCATTTATGTCATATGTAACAAACTCTTTAATGGTTAATTCGTCAGTAACGCGGCCAACAACTTCAACATTTGAACGTGATATCAATGTAGGATTATCCTTCGGTAAGGAAAATTGTTAGCAGAATATATAAATTTTAATTAAAAAAAATTATTAGGTAATATACCGGTCCTAAAATAACTGTAACTTGTCCTCGGTCACATGTTTCTAAAGTTGCAGCAGTTCTCGTTGTCTAAACATCAAAACTAATTAGTGATTTATATTATATACAGTAAAACAAAAACTTTTTTAAGTATTACATTTAAAACGCGTCCGATACAACGAACAATTTGGCCACGATACTTCGAAAGAAGTGAAGAGGTAATTCTTGGTGTAGAACCTTCCATTTTGCTCATTTTATTGTAAATTTTTTATATGTAAAAAGGAGGATAGGTGAAAAACGTAAGAAATCGCGTTAAATCAGAAAAAAAACTGATCTGTAAAATACATCTGGTATTATCTGTTATGCACCAATAAATTAATGCAAATCGAATAATCGAATACGGTAATGCCTTTAGTCTACTATTTAGCTCTATTTTTTTTTAATTATGTCATATACAAGACCATCAGCTAATAGTTTTTTTGAAAAGCTTCGTAGACTATTAACTGTAGTAAGTTTCAAATTAGAAATAACTTTTTTGAAATTTAACGAAAAGAAGAGTGAATAGTTATAAATTTTAATATTTATCCTAAAAGAATCCGGAATCAAATACAGGTGTTCCCATTACAGGAACCTATCGTACGCCTGCTCCTGGGTAAGTTTTGCATGTTTTTTATAAATAATTACGCATATAAATACTGAAAAATTACGTTTTAGGTCGCAACCAAAAACTTACATACATCCGTTGACAAAGCATTCAGACTTAGCACAAAATTATTATTATGATCGAGATGCCAGACGGAATTTTCCTCGTTTGGCTATGTATACTCAAAATGATGTTGCAAAACTTATTGCTGTATCAAATTTGAAAAGGTTTGTGTTCATTGAAATCAATTATAATGTATAAGATTGATTTCTAATTATTTGTTATAGTATTTCAGCAGGAGAAGGAGGATCTAATGAATCAACTCAAGTTACAACTATTCCAGAAGATTTATCATTAACAGAAGCAATTGCCTTTGGACCAGCTTTGTATTCTCATGAAAAGTTGCCGCCTATTCCAGGACGTCCTTCATATAAATGGAAGAAATCTGAAGATGCTGTTAAACCACAATTAGGTTTTCAAATTTAATCTTTTTTTTTTTTAAATTTATTTCAATAAATTAATATTTATTTACTTTTAAGGTACTTATTGGCCAACGCATAATATGACATAGAAAAATAATTTAATCTCAACGACTTGGCTTTTCTATAATTTATTTAATATATTTGGTAATCATTTATTTGATAGTTCAACCCATTGTGCTGGTGTGTAGGTTTTCTTTAATAAAAATAAATTTTGTTCAAATACATATGCTAAATTTTTTCAAATTTGCAATTCATTTTTTCTTACCTGTGAAAAAGCATGTAATTGTGCAATCTCAGTTTTTACTGCATCATTTACTAATCGATGTTTTTGCAAAACAGTTTTACCTTCAAATACTGAAGAAACAATTACTACATCATAACTTTGTCCACATCCACCTTTTGAAAAAAAGATTAATAGTATTAATTATAATAAGTCATAAACTATATTTTAATTTATTGTATACTAACCAGAAGTATCAATAACTTCTACATGGTCCGCTGAAAGTTTATCTCTTAATGTTTGTTCCAGGTGTTCTTTTGTAATACCAGCTGACATTTCTAAGAAAAAAAAAANTTTTTTTTTTGGTAATCACATGATACAATAAATTTTTAAATAAACCTGAAAAAAAGTTCATAAGGTTCTTACCTGTTTTTACTGTCACCGTCAATTTACGAGGTAAGTTTATTTTTTATTTGATAATGAAGACGATCAATCTTAGTTAGAATGGAGGTGGAAAAATTTGAAATGCTTTCGGAATTATTTGTTTTAAATTAACGGTTAACCCTTTTATATCGGCTGATAATATTCTAGTAGAAATTAATTAATATTTAAATTCATTTTTTAATAATTTAATATTTAGATTTATTAAAAAATGTCGAGATTTTTTCGAGGTGGATCAGATAGCGAAACTGATGATGATGAAATTATTTCATCAAATGAAGAAGAAATGTCTGATGATGATCATATTTCTGATGAATCAACAGATGATGAAACGACACCCAAACCTACTACAGGAGCTGCTGCTAAAAGTAGATTTCTTAAAGATGCAGTGTCAGATTCTGAAGAATCTGATATAGATGAGAAAGTGGAGGTTAAATCTGCTAAAGATAAAAAATTAGATGCTCTTGAATTATCTGTTAAAACTATTGAGAACGCTAAAAAAATCAATGATTGGGTTGCTATTCAAAATGGTACGTGAAGATAGCTTTTTTTAATTGAAAATTCCATTAATATAAATTTTAACATTTAATTTATTTCATTAGAATTCGAAAAATTAAATAAAATTGTTAGTAAATCTTTTGGAACAATTGGAATACCACGTATATATATTAAAACGATTGCTTCTCTTGAAGATTTTCTTAATGAAGCTTTGCAAAAAGAAAAAGAGGCAAAAAAAAAAATGAATTCTACTCAAGCTAAAGCATTAAATTCAATGAAAAATAAAACTAAAAAGATTGTTCGTCAATTTGAAGACGAAATTGAAAAATGGAGACAGGTATATATTTTTTTACATTTTTATTGCAAAGAAAATAATTTTAAATTTATAATATAACATACATATTTGTTGAAATAGAATCCGGTTGATACAGAAGAAGAAATTGAAGATGATGGCATTGAAAAGCCGTTACCTATAAAAAAGGATAAATTATCATATCCTGCTGAAGATCTTGATGATGAGGGTTTCGAACAAGTTGGAAAGGGGAATAAACTCATCGAGTACACTTCTGATAATTTGTTCAAAAAATTGAGAGAAATTTTGGAAGCAAGAGGAAAGAAGAATACGGATCGTTTAGAACAAATTAAAATTCTTCAAAAACTCCTAGGTGTTGCTGCTACATCATATCAACAAATTCGAGTTTTACTTGCTTTAATACCTGCTCAATTTGATTATAATCCAAGTATGAGCAATTACATGAATGTCGATATGTGGAAAAGGTAAGAAATTGATGTTTATGTTAGCTGATTATTAGAATAGTTAACTCTTACTAACAAGTTATTTGGATTATTTAAGCACACAAAAAGAAATAAATCAACTTTTAACAATTATGGACACGAATCCTAATTTCATAATTCATGATCATGTTGAAGAAGAAGAAGAAGAAGATAAGGAACCAGTTATAGAACCAGGTCAAACATTTGGCATACGTGGTTCTATCGTTTCTTTCATCGATCGTTTAGATGATGAGTTTACAAAATCTTTACAGAATATTGATCCACATACTACCGATTATGTGGATAGACTAAAAGATGAAACTGAATTATATGCAACAATCGTAAGAGGACAAATTTATTTCGAAAAAAATGATTTAAATGAGAGTACAAGTAGAGTAGTAATGAGAAGGTTGGAGCATTTATATTACAAGGTAAGATCGGTTGAAGTTTGTATTATATTTGCATCTCTGTTATTAATAACGTTTATTTTTATATATTATATAGCCCGATCAAGTTATACAGACTGTTGAAAATACGGTTGCTCAATCATTCCCTTCGGGTCTCACGTCTTCGATTACTCCACCAACAATAACACAAGATTCTTCCGATCTTATTCACGCTCTTTGTGTTTATCTTTACAAGAAAGGAGAATCTCTACTTCGTACTCGTGCAATGCTTTGTCATATTTACCATCATGCGCTACACAACCGATTTTATATTGCACGTGATATGCTTTTAATGTCACATTTACAAGATAATATTCAACTTAGTGATGTTGGTACCCAAATTTTACATAATCGCACTATGGTACAAGTTGGACTTTGTGCTTTCCGTGAAGGGATGATTAAAGAAGCTCAGAGCTGTTTACAAGAAATTTGTGGTACCGGACGCGTAAAAGAGTTATTGGCCCAAGTAAATACATAAATCGGCCCTATATATATATATTTTGAAACCCCAATTTATTTATTAAAATGATTATTTTTTTTTATAGGGTTTACAATTGCAAAAATATTCACAGCTTCCACCTGAACAAGAAAAATTGGATCGTCAACGCCAATTACCATTTCATATGCATATCAATTTAGAATTACTTGAATGTGCATATTTGACTTGTTCTATGTTATTAGAAATTCCTGCTATGGCAGCTGCTGGATCAAATCCTGAAGCCCGTAAAAAAGTCATCAGTAAACCATTTAGAAGAATGTTGGATTATAATGAAAGACAAGTCTTTAGTGGTAAGTATTAATTTATTATAATTGGTTAATAATTTCCAGTGTATATTAATAATTTATATGTTCATGTTGATAGGACCGCCTGAAAATACTAGAGATCATATTATGGGAGCAGCTAAAGCACTTGCAGCTGGTGAATGGCAAAAATGTCAAGAACTTATTGGCGCAATAAAGATTTGGAATTTAATGCCTGAAACACAAAAAATTAAAGAAATGCTAAATAGAAAAATTCAAGAAGAAGGCCTTCGAACTTATCTATTTACATATTCTTCATTTTATACTACATTGGGTCTTGAACAGTTATCAACAATGTTTTCATTGCCATTAAATACAGTTACATCCATTGTATCAAAAATGATTTGGAGTGAAGAATTAGCAGCTTCATTAGATCAAATTAATAATGTTGTTGTATTACATCGTGTCGAACATACCAAAGTTCAACAATTAGCTTTAATGTTTGCCGAAAAAGCTGCTGCATTTGTTGAAGCTAATGAAAGAACTATGGAGCAAAAACAAGCTGTTGGACAAAATCAAAGAGACCAGCAAAGACAAAAAGGTATATGTGCGTTTACTTAAAAGTTTGATATTTTAATTATTATGATTAACAATGAGATTTTTTTTTTTCCTAATAGGTCAAGCAAATCAACAACAAAATACTGAAAAAAGAACTACATATCAAAAAAGAGATGGACAGCAACAAAGAGGCCGAAATAATTTTAACAATGTTTTGGGTAATAGTGTACGTGGAAGGACACAACAAAATCGTTACCGATCATAACTTGAAAGAAAGGTAATTTATGTCAATTTGTAAATAAAAATTATTTTTATTAACAATAGGAATTAAACATATGTGGAATAAATAGCATTGATGGATAGAAAACTAAATGTATTTATTCTATCATTATTATCATGAAATATTTTTGCTTTTGTAACTAAAATTATTTTTATGATAAAATTAATAATAATAATATTGTTATAACGACAATAAATTAATAAAATTAATTTATCTAATTAATATCTTCCATTTTTATATCGCTTTCCAAAATACCAGATAAATTTTTATTTAAACCACCATTTGGTTGACCTCCGCCTAAAACACTTTCCATTTCCCAAATAGCTTCACTAACAACATCATTTAATTGTAAAATTTTCGATTTTATTTTTTGTGTTCTAGCATTTAACGCTTTTCTACGATTTTCATGTAATTGCATTAAAGTTTGTGTGTCATTTAATAAGAGAGTTGCCTTTAAATCATGTGTCATTGTCAAAAGTGTTTCGCAAGCTCGTACCTTATTTAAAGTGGAATTTTTTTAAAATTTATAAAAAAAATTTTATTAAAAACGTAAATTAAAGAAGTGAAAATACCAAATTTGCAGCTCTTAATTCAACGACAAAGCCATCCAAAGAATTCCTGTATTTATCTTTATCAACGGGCTTAAGTTTAGGAAAAAAAAAGTGTAACTTTTTCATAATCTTTTTTTTTTTTTAAAAAAAAAAAAGAAGAGGAGGAAAGAAAAATGATACTATACTCTATCTTCAGATCTACCAGGCATTCTAACCATTTCATGAAAGCCTGAACTTTTAACTATATCACGAAAGCTTGTTACAATTTGTTCAATTTCATTATCTAATTTTTTGTTATGTTCTTCTTCCACGTTAGATAAAAAAGCATTTTGTGAAGCTAATGTTGTCGTTTTTGTACCTCCTACTGTTAATTGATTTGTATTTAATGATAATGCTGATGTTATTGGTGCATCTGTTATAAATCTCGAAGGCCCTTGTCTTTGCATTTCTTTTTTTTTTTTTTGAAATGAGAGAAACAGTGTTTATAAGTCGCGACATTTTATTTTCAATTTTAACAGCGATGATATGACGCAAATGTCAATTTACTTGCCTGACTCTACCTGACTGTATAACGGTGGAATCCCCAGCTTTTAATTGGATTTAAAGCTCTAATAGTCAAATACTTTGTGGCATTTGTAATTTAAATTTTTATTTTTCACATTAATTAAATCGAAAATTTTTTTTCAATTAAACATCAATTACCCAAAGAAAGAGCTAGATCGATTGATCAAATAATTTAATTAAGAGTTATTATAGTTATTATTAATGCATTTAACTAAAAAAAACTAAAAATAATACATAGTTGGCTTTCAACCCAAAATCTTTTAAAGTGATAAGTTTAAGAGGAAATTTAGAATAGTAAATATTCATAGGTTTCATTATATCCTTTCCAAAGAAATTATATATTAATAATAGGGTTTTTAGGGAACGATTACGGACCATTCATGTGGAATTTCTCCATACTGTATTCCCACTAATGCATCCATAAATCTTTTAGCGGTGGGTCCAGCATTATTAGAAGGATTTTTTGGATCTAATGGAATATCTAAGTCACGTCCACGATAATGAACCCCTTTAATGGGGCTTACTATACATGCGGTTCCTGTACCAAACATCTCTAATAAACGACCCTCTTCTTGTGCTTTTACAACTTCAAGCATTGTTATCTTGCGCTCAGAAACTTTGAATTCATTCCATGAACGTGCAAGACTTAATATAGAGTCACGAGTCACTCCTGCAAGTATAGTTCCATCTAATGGGGGCGTAACGAGCTCGGTTTCTATATTCACATAATGAAATATAATGTTATATTAAAGAGATTAAAATTAAGAATGTGAAATGAATAGAGTTATACTTTACCACCCTGCTCATTTTTTAAAAGAACAAAACAATTCATTGTGCCAACCTCAGTAATTTCATCATCAGCACCAAACAACCACAAATTTTGTTGAAATCCTCTTTCAGCAGCTTCGATTTGTGGTTTAACACAAGGTGCATAATTCCCGCCAATCTTTGCGTCTCCAGTACCGCCGGGCCAAGCTCTAACATAATCAGTTGTAGCTAATAATCGAACAGCCTTGAATCCTGTCTTATAATATGGGCCTACAGGGGAACAGATAATGAAAAGAAGAGCACGAGAAGTTGCACCGACCCCTAATGATTCTTGAGTTCCAATAAGAGATGGACGAATATATAGTGAGTAGCCTTTTTCAGCAGGGACCCAATGTTCATCAAGACGAATAAATTTTTTCAAGCATTCTAATAATTCGTCTCCATTGAAATGCTAAAATAATTAAAAGAATAAAAGATCATGAGAAACATAGATATATAAAAACATTTTATGAAATAAACTCACTGGTAATGAAAGTCTTGCGGCTGACTTTTTGAATCTTTTCATATTCAGTTCTGGCCTGAATAATCTAATGTTACTGTCTTTATCCTTATAAGCTTTCAAACCTTCAAAGCATTCGAAAGAATAATGGAACACCATAGCACTAGGTTCTAAAGAAATTTTTTCATAAGGTTTAATGATTGGATCAGACCATCCTTGATTTGCATTCCATTCAATTGCTAACATATGATCTGTAAACGTTCTTCCGAATACGAGCTTCTCATTAGGGACAAGAGGCTTGAGTTTTTCAGAGTGTTGAATTCGAATTTTACGGTGCTGTTTATAACAGGGGTAAGTTACTTTTTATTTTTTTATAAAAAAGTCCAAATACATTTTGCATATTTTATTTAGTTAAAAAAGTTACAAGAATTCGCTGTAAACTTTTCAACAATATGTAAGAACGCCGCGTGCGAACCAAGGACTTACGTCAATGTCAGCAAGCTGGTTTGCAGTATTGGTTAATGTGGACTGAAATAATGTCTGCTGAAAGGTAGCAGGATAAGTTATCGCCGCGCGTTGTAATAATGTTCTACTTGACGCCGGACGTATTGATAAAAAAAATCGGTTAGAAGTGGAATAAAGCATTTTAATATTTATTTTTGTATCAATGACTCATTTATTTCTATTTATAGGCCATCTGAAGTGTGTGAAGTGTGTGACCACGGCTAATGAGTATAGACGCGATGACGCGATTTTATATAATAATATAATTCTGTACAATTTGGTTATTTCAAAGAATTAGAGAATTAGATAGGCTTTGGGGCAGGATTATTTATAGTTTTAATCTAGAATTACGATGTATTTTTTCGTAGGATTTATTTAAAAAGTACAATTAGGCTTTTATATCAGTGGCAAGACTGATTTTGCATTTAAAAACCAGTTTTTTAATAAACTTGGCGGTTTTATATTGGATCAACTTGATCAACTTGTATGCTAATGTCAAATCAAAGGTGTACCATTTTCCTCCGCGTTTTTGGTTTTTTTAAAATCAGATCATTAGACTGATTTTAGTAAATGATAATTTACTTATTATTAGACAACCTAAAATAAATTTTTTGTTGCAGTGATATTAATAAAATTTTTGTTGCCATTTAAAAAAAAAAAAACTGTTTTTATATAATAAAAAATAATAATATAATAAAAATTTTATTTCGTTTATGAACGGAATAGTACATCTCATTTTTTTGAATTCATAGTTGTTAGCATTAGGAATGGAAGGCAATGCTTTAAATGAAGAACAAGAAATAGCTGGTTCTGCTGCTGCTTTATTTGGCGATTCTTCTGGTCCCTTTGATGCATTCTTCGCTCCGGACACGAAAAACTCTACATTCCAAACTCCAAATCAACAGGACAATCAATCCGCTGCTTCGTTTTTTGATCGTCTTGCCAGCGAGCAACCATCACAAACTCAACAAACAACTACAGACTATTCGTCATACTACGATTATAACCATAATTCAAATATACTACAGGAGGGTACCTATGGTGCAGTAGCGAATGCAACAGGTGCTCAGCAATATAGTTCGACGACAAGCTATAATTATTACGGAGGACAATATGACACTAACGGCATTACAGAGGGGATAAATTCTCCTATAGACCCCCAATCAATTGCAACTCAATATCAGTATAGTGACTATACAGGATATGGTTATGATACTTCTTATACTAATGGCCAAGATTATTCGCAATGTTATGACTATTCACAACAACAGCAATATTATGATCCTAACGCTTATTATTATTATAATGATCCATCGGCATATTATCATCCGAACGAAAACAATTTTCAAGATCATACACAAAGCCCAATTGATGCAGCACAACAACTAAATTCGCTTCAAGAGTTCCCAGATCAGGCAAGTTCAAATCAATATGAAGAACAAAAGGAAGAGGGGAATGATACCTTAAATAATAATATACAAATGAATAGTGTTGGAGAAGTAGATAAAAGTACATATAATGAATCAAAACAAAACATCGTCGATGCGTTAAAACCCCCACTTGAGTTATCAACGACTGATGTGGATAATTTAAAGAACGATAATAAAGATCCGAAATTTTCCCCAGATAGTGACAAAGAAAACAGGGAAATTTCTCGAGAAATGGAATATCTTACACGGAAAAAATCTATCGATATTGAGCCGACTTTAAAATCTCAAGAACGCTTAATCATATCATCATCGAACAATTTAACGTCTTTGAATGATGAGGATGTTGCCGCAGTTGCTTTAGTTGAAACAATAGAAACGAATCAAGAAAGTGCACAATTCACAGTTTCTTCTTCAGAAATAGAAAATGATTCCTCTATCGAAAAAGGTAGCGAATTGAATGGTTTAGAAAATGAAGACCAAGAAGTAAATATTATTCATGAAGATGATCATGATATATTTGAATATCAAGCTCAGGAAGTAGAAACGAAGTCAGAACTTCCACAGATTGAACCACCTGTTTCATCAATAGTAGTTAAATCAAAAATAACGTCAGAAATTTCTGCTGCAAGTGAAACAGAAGAAATTAATGATATTCCGAAAGATGAGCAAACTAAATTGGATGACTTAGATGATTTAGTTCTAGGGTCGACAAGTAAATCTGGTACTTCGGAAGTAACAGAATTGGAAGGTGCAATTCCAGCACAGGATAATGATTTGATAGCGTTAAATTCTTCATCGTATCAGTATGATTATTCTGGTCAATATTTTAATTATGGAGATGGACAGTGGGGTTCGAATGATGCGAGTTATCAGTACCAAGAATATGATGCTAATCAAACGATAGGAGACACTACTTCTAATCAAACCACAAGAAGTATTCCGACTGAAATAGGTTATCAACATGAATCTGCAATTGTTTCTAACACTGAAAAAGAACAGTCTACATATCAATCTTCGGACCGAGCAGATATTGATAATTTAACTGGTACAAATCAGACGAATGGTCAATTTTCTGCTTATAATTCTAGTCAATCGACGGTAGAAAATTCTTCTGCCATGTATCAGAATAATTACCAGTATTCTGGATATGAAGCTAATCAATCCACCGTGGTGGATGCCATTACATATCAAGGCTACGATCTGTCTGTTGATGCTATAGTTGAACAGGAGCAGTCAAATTATCAATATCAAGCATATGAAACTGGTCAAGCTACAATAGATAATAAAGATGTGACAGACCAAACAAATTATCAATATACGGGTTATGATACAAATCAAATTAATAATCAGGCGGGCATAGACAAAACTAATTATCACTATCAAGAATATGAGACAGGACAAGCTGATACAAATGTTGGGACAAATCAACCTAATTATCAGTATTATCAAGAGTATCAACCTATTTCCACTTCTCAACCTTCACAAACTTCTCCTCCTCCAATGTCTCCGTCTCCAAAAGGATCAAGTTTAATATCCTGTCCAGACCCTCGATGTGGAGGAGAAAATAAAAATACTGCTAAATTTTGTTCAGATTGTGGAAAGCACATTAATAATGAAATGACCGGTAACACCAATCCGTATAATAATTTGAATGCTTACTCCGGACAATCCCTTACATATAGCCAGTCACAAGCTTCATATTCAACATCATCATTTACGTCTTACGGTAACCATTCTACCACAGTGAATGATACGCAATATTTGGAAAGAGATCCTGGTGTTGTATTAGATACGCATCAACTAGGCCAACAACAATATCATGGTGTCGATGATATGAATGCTACGAATGATCCTTTGGGAAGAGCTAAGGGATGCCGTCCTATTGTTGCGTTTGGATTTGGAGGGAAAATATATACTATGTTCCCAAGAACAGTTCAACGTTTCACTAGCACAGATCAAAGTACGCCTATTACTAAATCTGCACCTGATGCCTTTACCATTCGTGTTCTCAAGGATATCATTCCTATACCAGATATTGACAATTTCCCAGGTCCTTTACTTATGGATAATAACAGAGGCGGTATAAAAGCTAAAAAGAAAAATGTGTTAAAATACATAAATGATCAGATTCAAGCATCAGAAAATGATATAAGTTCTTTTAATGGTGGTGAAGTCGAAAAAAATAATTTAGAAACTATTCTAATTGTCTGGAATTTATTTAAAATAATGTTTGAGAACGAGGGCGCATTAGTCGGAAGGTTTGTTTAAATTAACTTTATATTTGATTCTAAAAAAGTTACAATATTTAAAACATTCCTTCTAATTATTGTATAAATAATTAAAATAGTCCAAAGGTTGAAGAACTAGTTCGTAAAATTTTAGTTCCTTCTTCATCTAAAAGTAGCAATGATGAAGCAAACTTTACAGTTCCTGCAGATACAGATTTTGATGTCCAAAAAGGCTTGTCACAAACGTCAGAAACATCATCAATTACATATTCTGTTCCAATTAAATCTGTCGACAAATTGCAAGAACTATTGTTAAAAGGCGATCGTGTTGCAGCCATAAATCATGCAATGAATGAAAATCTATGGGCACATGCATTAATAATTGCAAGTTGTGTCAATAAGGATTTATGGAAAGATGTTGTTACTGGATTTATAAAACATGAAATGGGCATTCAAAAAGGAGATGAATCAAATGGAAGAGAAAGCTTAAGAGTACTATATTCTCTGTTTGCTGGTCAAGGACAGAATGCAGGTATGTTAGTTCATATTGTTATATTAAGAAAATATTTCCTTTTATAATTTTTAAAACAACTTATTTAATGCAGCCAAGGAATTCCTGCCATACAGTAATTTACTTAATTGTGTTGCTCAATCGCCAGTTACAGCAATGATTCCAACATCTCATTATAGTCCTAGTCCTAATGTACCTTATGTTGCTTCTAAAGTAACGACATTACACACTTCCTCATCAGATCTTATTGCTCCACTCGATAGTTTAATAAAATGGCGAGAAACGATAGCAATGATTTTAGCTAATCGATCGCCAGGAGATAATCAGGCGATTTCTGCTCTCGGAGATATGCTTAAAGATTATGGATGGATTAATGCTTCACATGTCTGGTATGCTATTATGTTGATGCTCAACTAACTTCATCGTGAATTAACCAGGTTTTTATTTATTATCAAATTCCTAGTTATATATTATCACCAAATGCGTCTATTATATCTGGCTTTGATGCGCCCAACGTTCGATTTACATTACTGAGCAATGATTATATAAATAGTTTGTCTATAAATAATTTTTATGATTGGCGATCATTGCGTATGACAGAGATTTATGAATTTGGCCTTTCATTGAATAGTAATGATGGTGGATTACCTCATTTACAAGCATATAAGCTACTATATGCATGGTGGTTGGCTGATTGTGGTTATTTAAATGAAGCAAGAAGGTATATGGTTTTTTTAGTTCATTTAATTTTCGGAATATACTGATTACAAATTTGAATTTATAGATATTGTGAATCGATTGCAAATACTGTAAAAGTTTACACCAAAGGTTCACCATATTTCCATGGTTGCTTCTTACAAAAATTGAAAGATTTAACACAACGATTACTTGAACATGGAGGAAATAGTAATGGGTAAGTGAATCTAACGATATTAATATCAACATATATTTATTTTTATAATACGCATTTAAAGATAACAAATCTTTCTCAATTAGCACTAATGAATCATCTTCATGGCTTTTTGCTAAAAAAATGCCAAAAGCAACTCTTGATTCCCTATGGGGTTCCTTAGAAGGAAAATTCAACAAGTTCGTTGCAGGAGATGTAGTTGATGAGAATGTTAAGAAATCCTCATTCACAAGTACCTCTGAGACTATAGGTCCATTTTCACATTTTAGCTCCATTACTCATCCCACTTCTGAAGTGCCGTCACGTAGTGTGTCTGCTTCGGATTTTCGTTCTGTCACCAATCTTACTGTAGATCCACGTCGTGCGACTACACCAAACGCGATAGTACAAAAGCAATCAAAAGGAAATCAGAGAAGATCGTCAACTCCTGGTTTTGGTGTACAGTCTGGATTAGTTGATGGTGGTTATAATGATACTTTTAGTCCTACTACATCTGATGGTCATAATACTATGTCTTCCGTTTCTAAAAGAGAATCTTTTGAAGTATCTCCAACGGATGATAGAAACGGTTATTATGGAGGGCAGGACCAACAATATTCTGGATCTTATGGGTATTCGGGTTATAACCATTATGATAATAACCAACAGTCAGCTGCGGATAATGGATACTCGAATTCATATTCATATGGTGCCAATTCTAATGAACAACAATCAGTACAATCAGGCTACAATTATTCTCCATTATCAGATCATTCTGGTGCTGAAGCAAATAACAAACAAAAGCAACAAACTATGTATCCATATTATCAACCATCGGAAACGACTTATAAAAATGATTCTGCATGGTGGAATAATCCGAACCCTGATTCCACTGATACAACCGAAGATCAAAAAACAGATCAAACTCAACCTGATGATATTGGCGAAGGCGAGTTCATATCTCTCATGGACCCAAGTTTTTCACCTTTTGTTCCATCACCAATACCAGCGTCAGCACCCGCAGCCACATCAACGTCAAATCATAATTTGGATGAGGATTACGATGATTTAGGTCTAGGAAACAATGCATTTGGATCCAAAAAGAAGAATGATCAAACTACAAATTCTGTGGCTGACACAAACAATAATAATGAAAATAGTAATGATACTTCTCAAACAGAACAGAAACAGGAACAGAAACAGGAGGAGCAAAAAGGTATAATTATATTTGTTTGTGCTATCGGTTTAATTATTGTTATTTCTTTTGTAAATCACTAATTTTCTCGTTTATATTTTAGCAGAAGAAAAGAAAGGATGGTTTGGAAGATGGTTTGGAAAGAAAGAAGGTGGAAAAACTGCCAATTTAGGAGAAGAAAGTTCATTTTATTATGATCCAGTTCAAAATAGATGGATTAATAAGAAGGTAAGAAAATTTTGTATCAAATTATTCATATTTAAATCTAAAGTTCTAAATTATATTGTGTAATCTGTCTAGGCCGGTACTGAGACAAATAATACATTAATGCCTCCGCCACCACCTCCACAACGTTCAAAAACAACATCGCCACAGCCTTCACGTTCAATGATGAGCTCAAATATTAACAGACAATCATTACCTCCTATGGATAATAAAAATCTAACAGGCCCGCCAAGTAGTCCTACTCCACCACCACCAAATAAAGGTGGCCGTGCATCAAGTGCAAGTATGAAACGAGGTGTTAGAAGGTAGCAAATTATTTTATTCTGAAATTTTTGAATATTGCATTTAATAATGTTATTGTTTAAATTCTTAGATATGTGGATATAATGAATCAACCATCACCTAATTGAAAAATGAAGCAATATTTAAAATGAAGAGGTTCCATGTTAACAAATTGACATGGGTTGTATGATATATTTATTTGGTTTATTGTATATTATCAACTAAAATTAAGCCAATTACATTGTTTTTATTTGATTTTTACTATTTATTTTTGTTTGTAATAATTCAGTTTTTAATGCTATTTATCATTGTTAAATTTAATTAGAAAAAAATTAAGAAATTACTGAATATGGTAAAAGTCATGAGAATATCAATAAAAAAGTTGTGATATAAATTAGATTTTTTATGATTTAATGACACTATGCTAGCAATAGTGACCTACAAAAAGAAGTGTTTTTCGTATATGAACATATTTCATGTGATTATAAATATGAGTCACGTGATAATTTAAATAAAACTCTAACAAAATTTAACAAGTTTAACAATAAAACTAATGAATATTCCTGTAAATTAAAATGTTAATTTTCAATTGTATTATATATAATTGAAATATAATCCCTATAAAAAATCAGATATTGTATTTCAGTATACACAGTATAAAGTATACTGTTTTCCAGTATGTGTGTGCAAAAAATCATATAAATTCAAGATGAATACTGTGAAAAATGTATAAATCAATATATAGATATAACATATAAATGGTGTAAACCATGCCAAATAGAAGAAATTTTACAAATTGGATGAGTGAAAATAGAATATAACAGTATATTTTGTACTGTTGTGCAAAATACAATATACTTTATAATATTACATATGGAAATACAGTATATTTATAGTATTTCAATTTTTTATAGGAATAATATATTATTTTTTTTAGCAGCAGAAAAGACCAATTTGGATAATTAATAGACTAAAATGTATTTATTATAAAACCTTAAAATAATATGTATTCAAGAATATATTTCAGTTTCCCTTACTACTTAAAAGAATACAGTCACCTGTGACATTATTAAGAAAAAGTTTAAGAATCATTTATTAAAACATATTAATATTTTGACAACTTTTTTTAGAAGTTCTTATTTGGTTAATTCAAAATTTACTCAAATAATTAAAGAAAAAGAAATTAGTGAAGAAGAATTAAAATTACATTGCAAAATATAATAGACTACTACTAGTGAATCTGTAAATTCAGTAATAAATTTGAAGTTAGCACTAAAAGAAATAGTCATTAATAAAATTAATTATTCAATTAAGAAAATTTTTTTCAAATTTACAAGTTTTCAGATTTGTTTTGGATTCTCTAATAAAAGCAACACTTTTTTTAGAATCAAAAAATTTCACATTTGCAAATTGTTTCTTAAGCTTAGCAAAACTTGTAACTACCTTAAAGAAGTTATCTAAATTATTAAATTCTGCATTCTAAAATTATTATATCAAAGTAATTAATAAAAGATTTGATAAGTTTAATAATAATAAATATATTACTTATTTTTTTTGGATTCTCAATTTAAAAATGTATTACTTAAAAAGTATACTCTTAAAAGAATTATCATATAGCTTTAATCAGAAAAAATTTAGGTTTTAATTATTATAAGGCTAAAACTTTATATGATTAAATACAGAAATAAATATATTAATAAATAAGATTCATTTGATTTAAATATCAGTTTTGCTAAAGATAATTCCATGAATTAGTAAAAATATATTAATACTGAATCAGAACTAGATATCCTTTTAAGAATTGCATATTATTTATTTACAATATGCCCTAATTCAATAACTTATAAATAAGAATTTTTGATATAAAAAAGAATTAAAAAAATGGTAGAATTAATTAGGGATAAAAAAGTTCTACAAATGAATAGTTTGAATTTAGTTCAGAACTGAGAACTAAACTGAAACTAAAAACTAGTTAAGTTCTTTAAAACTGAATTATTTGATTCTAGCAATTTAGTTTAGTTTATTTTAGTTCAGTTCATTAATAAATTTATTAATAAATATAAAATTTACTATAATAAATTCATTATTTTAAAATATATATTATAAATGTTCATTATTTGTATATGATTAGATCTGCTAAGAAAATTCATACAAATTTTTCTTTGATTTAAAATACTAACATTAAAAATTATTATTAATAATCATTATTGAAACAAACTATATTTTAAATGTTCATTGTTTGTATATGATCAAATCTGCTAAGAAAAATTTATACAAATTTTTCTTTAATTTAAAATGTCAACACTAAAAATTATAGTAACTTTTAGATTGGATTAGGTTATTAACTTCATGATCCTTCTCAGTTAGATTAAGTTAATTACCTGACCTAATTTGATCTGTTTAAAGTTTTAGTAATAATGCTTTATTTATATAAAAATTTTTTATCATTTTAGTTTAAAGTAATGTCATTATGTAGCCTGTATTATGTATTTTTTCTCATACAATTAATAAAGTAAAGATACAATAAGGGCTAAATTTACTAATTATGGAATTGTAAGAAGCATATATACTAATATTTTTTTGATCAAATTTTATTATAACAAAATCATTGGTCTAAAACTTGATAAATGCGCAGTAATAATTATAGTAAACATCATATATATTATAAGAATAAGCAATTATGGAAAATAATTTATTCTCAAACTTTCTCGCACATTCTTATAATTATATATAGCTTCTTGATAATCTTTTTATATACAAAATAGTATTAAATTCTTTTATTATTAAATTAAAAAAAGACCATTGATCAGATTTTTGCAATTTGATTATATTAATGTAATTTCTTCCAAATGTGTATTTTAAAATCAATTCTGAAAATTATATAAAAAGATAATGTCCCTATTAATAAATTCTTTTTATCTGTCTTGCAAGTAAAGCAAAAAAATTCAAATCAATCAAACTCTTACTATTATTAAAATCATTGATATTAATAATTAAATGAACTCATAGTCTTCACAAAATAATAATAAAGTAAATTGGTTTATTGCTCAGCTAGTTTTTTTAAATATATCATCATGATGTTAATCAATTTTTCTACCTTTACAGATGGTTTAAAACAAACTGAACATATTACTTTTCTTATTATATATCATTATTTTAATCTTTGCTAAGAAAATTTTTAACTATCATCATGTGTATAATAAGGCACAGTAAAATAACTACAAAAATATTGTTTAATTTAATTGAATTCACATATCTTATCAGTATAGTAAAATTGCTATAGCTTTTTTATTATCTGATTTTTAGCATCAACAAAATTTAGTGCAGTATTATACTGGCAATAAAAAAATTAACATACCTTTATTATAATGCATTAAGCAACAAATTTCTTAAATATAAGGTAAAGTAGAATGTTATAAAAATAAATCATAAAAATAGGTATAAATAGAAAATATTGTATTGATTATTTTTTTTTTTACTTCAGTTGCTAATCTTCCAAATTTTTTATACTGTAGATTTAAAATCACTTAATCTCAAAAAAGTTTTCTTGCAGAAAATATTATTTTATATTATAGATATGAGAAATATAGATAGACTAAAATTTTGTAGTTATAATTTATTTTGAATAAAGAAAGAGTATGTAGTTAGCAATAAACAATTAGCTATAGATAATTTTCAAAAATATGAGAGAATAAAGAAATAACTTGATACTAAAACTCATATTAAATGACCTAGGATCTGTATACTTCCTTTTTCTTTGATAGTATCATAAATTTCATGCTTTTCTGGCATTTTCTAATTGGTTATATAACTGAAAATTTTTTTTACTACATATAATAAAAAATTTCTTTGCATTGCTTTTACCTCACGTCCTCATTTCTATCTCCTTTTGCAGGTTAATAACTATTAGAACTGCCTTTATTAAACATGTTTATAATTTAAATAGCAATACGAATATTACTAAGGAATAGGATCCATTATTAAGTTTGAAGTGTCATTTTTGATTTTTAATATATCCATTTACTATAAGAGAATAGAGAAACATTATATATTGATATTTAATGATGCATTAATAATGTAACTTTTGTATTACTTTATGTAGTAACATAGTAATATATAGTCTTTCAGATTAGTAACTATTTACTATGGATAACATGTACTCTTTATAAAAATTTAATAATAGATAATCAGATAATTCAAATTTTAAAGTTTCGTATGTATAAATATTGTATACCATCTGCAAAATTTTTTTTATCTAGTTTCTTTCTGTTTACATCAATTTTACAGTAAAATGTCAGCTATACACAAATACTTTAATTGCAAATATATTAAGTGAAATATCATTAAATTTCTAAACAAAAGTACATAAAAATTATGATTTATTTATTAAAAATATAAAACTGAGTAGTATAGTTGAAATCTTTTAGTTTCTTTACCATTTAGATTTTTTAGTTAAACCACAAAATCAGTGTTGGGTATAAGCAATCTTTTAATTTAGCTGATATTAAAAGTCTTTTAGTTAATTTAATACTGATTCTATTAAAATAGGCAATCTTTTAGTTTGGCTAATATTTAAATAAAATGAAAAATCAAATAGAATTATTACATATTAGTTGAGAATATTACTAATTATTTAAATATTATTACATTACTAGAAACTTAAACCTGATCATAAATTAGCAAGGAGATAGAAGAATAAGTATTCATATAAGCAGATCTACCTCTATCAACTAATTATAAATGAAACTGTAAATAGTACAATAAATAGTGCATATATAACTGGCAAAATAGTTAAAATCATAAATGAAACTGAAACTATCTAAAGAAGGACTTTTGGTGTTGAGTTATTTGTATTAAAAAAAAAAATTAAGAGGTAGATATATTTTTTAGTTAGAAAAGTTAGAAATTGGTAAAACTATTTATTTATATTTAATCCTTTAGGATTATTATAAGAAGTCAAAGAAAAATAGACAAGAATAGATGACAAGAATCTTCAATCCATTTTTGATGTTTAAATCCTTCCTTTATACATTGTAATTATTTCTAAACATCAAATATATCCTTCAGATTTTTTTGTCTCCCAAACTGCAAGAAATGAAACTAAAAGAAATGAACTTAACATAGATAAGTGAGATCTTAAGAACTATACGTTTAATGAATATGTGAATAATAAATATATTTATTAAACTTAGATGCCAAAACCTACCGTATTTTGCGGTAATTAAGCACCCTTTTTTTGTTATAGGAGTGCTTAGTTTCGGTACTTTTAACTGCGTCAATAATCACAATGATCGTCTAGTTGCTTTTGTGCAACAAATGATGATATAATAATGCTTATGTGTTACTCGTAATGTGAGTCATATGCGTAACCTGTTTCATTCATGTTTTACAAAAAAATATGGTTAAAAAAACTGTTAAACGAAGACAAGTTAAACAAGTTAAACAGGCTACTATACGCAAACAAGCTAAACTAGCTGCAATTTTTCTTAATGTATGTTTATTTTGTATTGTTTGCGTATTAATTGCAGTTTATTATTCTTTATAGTTTCAAAACGAACACCTTAGAAGATGATCCTTTTTTTGAGATTGAGTTAAATCTTTCCATGCGTAATAGTGAGTTCGTTGATTTTGGCGAAAAGGATTATTGGGATTAAATAAATAAGGCTTTCNCAACTAAGCCACTTTTAATAAATAAATAAAATAATTGTTTACATCATTTGCGTTACATTCGTTACATTCCAATTTTTTATAAATGTGTATCGAAACTTTATAGGGTGCTTATTTTAGATACTATTTAAAATGCAGGGGTGCTTAATTTCGGGGGGTGCTTTATAACAGCAAAATACGGTATCTATACTAAAACATATTTAGGATTTGGCATATGCCAAAATGTCAAATCAAAAATTTGCCAAAATCCCAAATTCCAAATTCCAAACTGATGCTGAAATTCCAAACCTATACCAAAATTCCAAACTGATGTCAAAATCCTAAACCATTATCAAAATCCCAAACCTCCAATATGAAAATATTAAAATAACCAAAATTTAGGATTTTTGGATTTTGGCAATAGTTTGGGATTCTGGCAATGGTTTAGAATTTTGGCATTAATTTGGAATTTCAGCATTAGTTTGAGATTTTGGTATAGGTTTGAAATTTTGACATCAGTTTGAGATTTGGGATTTCAGCAACTTGTATATGTTAAAAGGTATTTGGGATTCGGTATATAGCTAAAATATTTCAGCACCTAAGTTTAGGTAACACAATTGTCAATTCTTTCTAATATTGCTTTAAATTACATTTGGCTACCAATATCAAGTTATACTGTTGAACAAAGTTTTTCTATGTACAATTCTCTTTTAAATAGTGATCAGCAAAATTTCTTTTAAGATTTTCTTAAAAATTAAATATGATATATTTAATAGAATGACTTAAAATTATAATAAATTTAATGAATTTACTTATACAGTGGAATCTCTTTATAATCACCAAGTTGGTTACATAGTAAAAAAATCCAAAAATGTAACTATATAGGAGTTGTGATTATATAAAGGTTTTTTATATAATCTTTATATAAGTTAGTTTTTTCAAAGGTGTGATTATATAAAGCAAGGAATTTTATATGATGTGACTATATAGAGTGTGACTATATGGAGGTCTGACTGTATATAAATTTATTTTTTTTTATTATAATAATTACATAAATTTTATCACATAATATAAATTTTTATTATATATAAAATCAAATAATTACATAAATTTATCAAATACAGTCAGATTCCTCTATAATTACCAGGTCCGTTACATCAAAATTGGTGATTATATAGGAGTGTGATTACATAGAAGTAAAGATAGGTTTGCGATATCGTGAATAATTGCAAAAATTAAGGTCCAATTCTGCAATTTTAGCCAAAATTATATATTATAAATTTATTAAAGCATAATTCTAATTCCGCTGAATATTGAGTTCTTTCTCACTCTGCTCTGCCCATTTTTGTTAAAAAAATTTTAAATTTATTTTTCGTTTATTTTCTTTACAACTTTTCTATAAATTTTACTATTTTAACAAACTAAAGCTAATAACCATTCTGACCCTAAACCTTCTGCCTCTGGGTCTTCTGGTTCCTCCTCTCTCAATACTTCTGGCTCTAATAATAAAACTAGTTCTATCCTTTCTTCCCCTCCTCTTGCCTTTAATAAATGGGTTCAGTTTACCACTAACGCCAATATGGATGAGGACTTTACTTCTCCTCCCATCTCTGGTCCCATCCCTCAAGCAGAAACTCCTCTTTTTCCAGTTGCTACTCCTTTTGTTCCCTCTACCTCTACTTCTCCCCCTTCTACTTTTCCAGTAGAAATGGTTGATGACTCTATCTATATCACATCTTCCGTTTCTAAGGGTAAAGCTAAAGTTGCTGATGATGAGGATGTTTCTCCTGATGCTACTGTTCAAGTATCTTCCTCAATTTTCTTCGCTGCTGCGGCTCTGAATTCTTTTCCTTTCCTTCTCAAAAAATTCAAGACCAATTCAGCACTTTGTGTTGCGGTTGATCATTACGCTTTCAAATATACCTCATTTAGTAAAAGCGCATACTGTTCGAGTTTTGCAAATAGTAAACAGATCATCGTTGACTTTAGATCTGCTGAACACAAGGACCAATTGATTTTCTTTCCTATCCCTGATTTGGAAAATATGCTTTTCCATGTGTATGATCCTGCAGCTCTACATTAAGATGCATGCAATAGATCCCTGCAAGTCTTAGATATTCCATTTGACATTACCTGTCCTCAGCTTTTAGACACTTTTTCTCATTATGGTAATATTACTAAATGTGTTATTACTACTAAAAACTTATTTTAACGTGCCAAAATTACTTATGATAATCCTGCTGCACTTGATTCGTTCCAATCTGATTGCTGAGGAGTTCTTTACATGAGCGCTTTCGTCCGTGTCAATCCTTTCTCTTTTTTCCTGGATCAAAAGCAACTTCGTCATACCCATGTCGCTATCTTATCTGGGGTCCCCTCCAATGTGATTGAAGCCAATCTTTCTGCTATTGCGAATGCTGTTTTGGCCAAATTTATTACTTTTTCCTGTTTTGTTATGTCTTATTGACGTAAGCCTTTTTGTCACATGACTTTCGCTTCTGAGGAAGCTTTACAACTATTGAAATCTCCTGTGCTTTTAATGGTCGCTCTCTCGCTTGGTTCTAACTGTTCCAATGCAAACTTTTGTGCCGCAATTGTGGCAAACTCGACTATGACCCTGCTAAATGCTCTCTTAGGCCCAAATCTTTCACTTCGCAGAATCCCGTGATTTCTAATTTTTATTCTAAATACCATCCCACTCAACATCGCAAGCTGGTCTTTAAGGTTTCCCCTGATAAATCTTTTATTGATGCTGCAAAATCCTCATCCTTAGGTCCCACTTCCTCTACTGGTCATACTTCTCCTTCTGCAAAGAATACTAAATGACTGTGGAATGAACGCAATATTTCCCATCCTAGTCATCATCCTCCTACATGTGATAATGTTATGTTACCAGTAAGATTACTTGTCAAAACTAGTAGGTTTCGGCAGAATGGCATACGTGAAACTGCTGAAACTAGTTTCACAAAATTATCAAGAAATGCCAAAACTGCAAAACCTATCAAAATCGTGAAACTGCTAAAACTTACCAAAACTGTTTCGGCGTTTCGGCAATACTTTTTATATGATTTAATTAGAGTTTTAGTATTTAAACTAATTTATAAGGTACTGGATCTTTGATTATAAGTATATTTGTAGAATATAGTAAATGCAGAATAATTGCTTTGTATTATCATAATATTTAGTAAATAATTTCNTTTTTTTATTNTCAAAATTAAAATAATNTAATAANGATAATTGATAAATAACAAAATATAATTATAATATAATAAAATAAAAATAAAAATTTTAATGTCTATAATATTTTCTACGTCAGGATCTATCTCTCCTTCTATCTCTTCTTCTACCATCTCTACNTCTCGATCGATCCCGAGAAGGGGATTTCCTTTCCCTTCTTTTTTTTCTCAAAAATCGTAACCTATACTGATATTCATATCGATAGCAATCATGTATAGTATTTTGACATCTGTATTTCCGTCTAAACAAATCTAAAATCCAATAAAAAATGTAAATAAATGGCCTAAATAAAATTTAATGATACTTAATAATAATAATTACCAGTCTGCAGCCAAAATTCATCATTCATATCACCGAAACATGCCTAATCAAAACTGTTAGGGCTTGTAAGAGGAAATTCTTTCTCATTATTATTTGTTATTCTTATGAGATTTTCATACCCTCTTTTGAGGGCGTTCCATTTTGTATGGCATTGTTTGGGTGTCACTACAAAGCTAGTTGCAGCGAACACCCTGTTTGCTACTAATGTCTAGGCATTGCCGTGATGACGATTTGCAATTCTTTCAAATTGCTGATATAGGTTTCTCCTTTCTGCAATTAATTGTTTAGCAGCATTTATTGTCCATTGAAATGCTGCCAGTGCCGGTGGATTA
>QKYT01000654.1:48235-65069 GCA_003550305.1 Glomus cerebriforme
TGTATATTTTTTTTAAAAATCAATTGAATTCTTTATTATATTTTTTCATGAAGTAATATATGAGAAAAGACCTATAGGGAAGGATTATTAAATATATATTTTTGCATTCCAAATTTTCTGATGACCGGTCAGTATTCGGCAAATGACTTGAAATGACAAATGATTCAAATGATAAATAACAAATGATAGGTTATTTCACTACTTAAATGACAAATGACCCAAGTCATTTGAATATAATGTTAGCCAGTACTATAGTTCTGGCCTGCATTATACTTAGTTTATTTTTTTTATTTTTTAATTAGAATCACATGATAAGATATCAGCCAATTAAAATCAAATGACTGAAATAATCAAATGACAAAGAATTAGGAATAATAACAAATGATTATGCAAATTCTTTAAATAGTCCAGCATGACTGAAATGTGTAACAGGTTATGTCAGATATATTATACTTTAAAATACTTTTTTAGAAATGATTGATAAAATGTTTAGTACATGAGCTGTAAAAATTTATTTTCTCAAAAAAAAAAAAAAACTTTAATAACCTATTTTTACCTTTTGAAATTATGTTTAGGAGTGTATTTTTGGTTACTCTGCAAGTTTACTTAGAGTGATAAAGAAGGTTTTTGTTGTAAATTTTGACTTATATATATTTTTTTAAAAATATGCACCACACACATCAAATAGTATAATCAGCATAACCTGTCATACATTTCGGTCATGCGACAGCCTGTCAGTGAAAATTACTTGACTGTGATGCAATAACCTATCTAATTTTCTCTCCAAAAGTATCAATATCATTCCAGTTTAATCCATAAATATGCGACATTGGAAAGCTCTTTACCTATTGTATCTTATCAATCCCAATGGTGTTAAATAAATCATAAATTTTTCTTGCTTTTTCTATCCTTTTTTCAATAGTATTTTTTGATAGATTGCTTGGGAGTTGCTTTGTAACTTCTTTGACAAGCATTCTCTGAGCTTTACATTCTCTAGCGCTTTCTGAAATTATCAACAGTATGATCATCAGACTTTGTGATTTAAACTTTTGGATATAATACATAATAGACAATATAATGGAAGTTTAGTTGCCAGTAACATTTTTGAATGTATTAGTATCTAATTTTGGACGCATCAAAAATAATAAAGGTAGGTTTTTTAGGCTAAATTATATACGAATAAGTTTAAAAATTCATGGTACTTATAAAAGTATCTCTGTTCATATTTTAGTTGTGCGAGCATTTATTTCTAATCCAGAGAATAAGCCCTATGTTAATCATATCAATGGTATTAAATATGATAATTGGGTTGTTAATTTAGAATGGATAACTCCTAAAGAGAATGCTGAATGCAGGGTACATCCAAACCCTAGTCGTAATACTAGACGAATTGTACAAAAGACATTGGATAGAAATGTCATTCAGATTTGGGATTCTATTAGATTTGCAAGTGATACACTTAATATCGCAGTATGTTGCATTTCAGAATGTTGTAGTGGAAAACAAAAAACCGCTGATGGCTGGTGCTGAATATATTATAAAGATCACATAGAATCCAATTACAATGAGGAATGGAGAGATATAGAGTTTGATTCACAAAAATTCAGAGTTTCATCTTTCGGAAGAATTCAGCTAGCAAATGGCATGATTACTCAAGGTTCATTGCATATAGGTTATCTTATGGTTAGAGGAAAACATGTTCACCATTTGGTGGCAACAGCATTTTGTCCGAAAGAAAATGGCAAAGAATACATGAATCATATTGATGGGAATACTACTAACAACAAAGCATCTAACCTTGAATAGTGTACACGGAAAGAAAATGCTCAACATGCCGTTCACCTTGGGCTTTGGCGTCAATGTGCTGTCATGCAGATTTTTGATGATGGCTCTACTCGAGAATTTTCATCCTTAGCTGAAGCACAACATGTCACTGGAATTAAAAGCTCAAATATATCATTGGGAGTACGTCAGTCAGCCAATATCACGTGTCTGTGGAATGGTAATGATGTAAGAGTTCTGGAAAATTCGCCCAGTTATAAAGGAAACGTATGTAGTATTTTTTTTTTTGTTTTCTTGTTTGCTCTGCATTTCTCTTGTTCCCTGTACCTTGGTTACTCGAGAGCCTCTAAAATTAACCAAGTATTTAAGTAATGCTTAAGACTGTTTTAAAATAGCAAAGAAGTATGGCTAACGACTACATACAATAGATCTGCACGAAAATTGACGAAATATTAATGCAAAACAAAATCAAGCTCTTGTCAAGATTACCCTTCCTGAGCTAGATGAATGTAATGAATATGTACAGCAGGCGATATTTGATAAATACAGTGACGCAAATATATCATTTTTGATTTGTATAATCATAGCGTCACCGCATAAAACATCACGCCCCATTTATAGCAGTACTGTATAATGTTTATTTATATTATGCATTGGCGTGACGAATAGTTGAGGCGAATCAAAAATGATATATTTGCTACAGTGACACTTCCCTAAGTGCACCCCCCTTGGGACCATAGTAAAAAAATAGCAGAATATGTACTTAAAGAGGGTGTGCATTTATAGAGAGTGCACTTATGGAGGTTTTACTGCACCACGCTGAAATGATTGGGGAGGATTTGTTCATTAAAGTAAGTTTTATTTCAAGCTACATACTGTATCATTGATTTGAATCTGACCACTTTCTATATTAGATTGATGGAGGGCATAAAACAGAAATTCAAGGCAATTTGATGATTTCAGGCAAGACACATAATCAAAATTGGTTCGTAACGCAAGATACAGATTGTATAATGATGGGAAATAAATATAAACTGGATGTTGGTATCTGGTTTAATAGGCCAAATCATAACCAATTGTATAAATCTTTCGTTAACATATGTCCTCCGCCTGATGTGTATATTGAGGTAATTTATTAAATTCTCGCAGAAAAAATTTGAATTGCAAATGGCTTTGCTCATCAGATCTAAATACTTGACAGGTTTTTTATAATCACGATCCCGATCGTGGATTCGCGCTTGAAAAACTTAACGTGATTCGGCAAAATAATCTTATGATAGAGTATATTGGAATCACGTTGCCCGATAGTCAAGGTCCTTTCCGTCAGAATCCGAATCCTGGAGTAGCATCGGTCCTCTAAATCCTCCAAATGTCAGACCTACTCGTGCACCATATTTTGTTTATTGGAATGGTACCAATTTGGCTTACTATAAAATAGATTGGAATGAACATTTGGTATTATTATGTGGATGTACAATGGAACTAAATATTGTACTTGATACGATTTCTAGGCCATAATCCCATGAATGAAGTTATTATGGTATGCATGAATATTTCCAAACATGATTATGAAAATTTAAAATAATTATATTTTTTTCATAAATACTGTTGTAGATGAATAGACAATAGTTTATTATACATTGCAAGTTATACAAAATAAAAATTCTATACATATGTGTGCTTGTAAATTCTGCAGAACGAACGATCCCTATTATTATTACCATTTTATAACAGTTTCGACTATAATAAATTTATTATAGAAATGGGAAAATCCATTAATTGGCTGGCATTTGCACCCGTCATTGCTAATCCCTTGCCTATTCATGAAGTTCATAGTTGGTTAAAGCTATCAGATGATCTGGAGATAAGTTATGATAAACCGAACCAGATAGGATCATCCCGGAAAATCCATTTTTCACCCAAATCCCATATCCGAAATAATGATTGCTTAAAAAATGTCTATTGTTTTGTTAGCGTGAATAGGAGACATGGAACGCAAAAATATGCAAATCAAGTCGAAAAGAAAAATCATGCGAATATATATACACACTGCGCAATTCAGGTGATCGGTCCACATGATCTATTTCGTCCTATGCTAGATAATATTCATGCCTAGGCGAAAACTTGTATAAATTGGGTATGGGGTTTTCCCATTCTTTCATAAGATCATCAAGCCATGCAGTGCTTGACCGGTGCTTTAGAATATCATGACGCAATAGCTCTTCGCCGATCATCCTTTCGCGATCTGTTAGAAATTTATGATATTTCCTAGGATCTTCCTTCCTCTTTATTGCTCCACAATAAAATCGCATATCAACCTCCAAGATACCGCGGAAGGATTCGCCGGCCCATCTTTTCTTATCAGCCTCCGTAACGATCAAAAATTTCTCAGGATCGAGGCCATGCTCAATAGCATATTGGTAAAGACATTCCATTTTATTTGGATTAGTCCTAGGAATCGGCGTTCGAGAAGATGCGGATGGTACACTTGCATTAGATGTGGCTGATGAAATCATTTCCGGTGAATTATTTATCTTGATTTTTTTTTTCATTAGGTGAAGATCGGCACTTAATGTAATAAGAACCCTTTATGCATTGGCCAACTACCTTTCCTTTATTATGCTCTTTTCCACCAGGACATAAGCCCGAATTTTTAAACTCATATCCATCATTATGTATGTCACTATTAAATAAGGATAGGTATGGATATTCTTTCAGAGCCACATTGATATAGGAAGCACGAGCATCATATGGGATGACCGGCGAATTATCTGGACCAATTTTAGAGGAATCACCTGAAGGATTAGAGTCATGAGATGAAGGAATAGGTGCGGTTGGGACACTTACCTCAGATTTGGTAGATGTATTAGTTTGATTAGTTTTCGAAATCACATGATTTTGGCGACCCAAGGTCGGCGAAATTTCTGTCTTAATAAAAGAGTTAGAATTATCATTAGAAAAAATAGTCTATAACCTTTTGGAGTTCCTCATTAGTAATTTTTGAGATAGAATTGGCGCTATAAGTTTTGATATACTGGACCTTATCTATTCCTATTTTTTTGAATAAATCAAAGATTTTTATAGCTCTCTGAGTTTGCTTACATAAATTATCTCGCTGAGTATCGGGAAGTTGTTGGATAATAAAATCATAAACCTGACCTTTTGCCTTTTTCTCGCCAACTTTACCATTGGCCATGTTGTACCAGCTTAGTATCTCTTCTTGATTAGCTTTCATTGCGAGACCTTCTGCATTGCTGGCTTTTTGATATAACCAAATGATATTTTCCTTACCCGAGATAAGCGAAATTTCTGGAGGGTTGAGAGACAATGCGCATGTGGAATCATTCTCCTGAATAGATGAAGAAGTAGTGGATTCATCAAAGTTGCGAGTAATTTCTTGAATTAATCCCTGCCCATTTTTTGTACTCCCAAGCTTTTCAGAAGAAGAGATACCAGAGGCAGTATCAGATATTTTTTGTAATGATACTTGATCTTCCACTGCTTTACTATGTTTCTTTTCCTTATTACGTTTCCTAATCTCATTGCTAATGCTTTTATTATAGACCTCAACTAAGAAAGCATCCGTCTCCATATCCTCCGATGTCTCCTCTTGATCTGGTATCTCTTCGATCTGCTCTGATAGTTTTAACTGACTATGAACTTCGTGAATAGGCGTCGAATCAGATACAACAACAGCTGATACCTCTGATGACACTTCCTTATCATTCTGTGGCTGTCCATCCCCTATCGGGGGACTCCGTTCCAATATCACTAGTCTGGCTTCAAGCTCCCCGACTTTAGACTTGAGTTCAATATTTTCAGCTTCACGTTTGGTATTCTCCTCAATAATCTGTCTCAACTTCGCATTCTCGACCTCAAACTCGGTGATATGCTGTCTCAATAATTCAAGCTCGGATGACATGATTGTAGTATGTTTTATACAATATATACAAGGAAAAAAATTCACGTGATTTCAGCGACCTCGGGTAACTCCCTCAGCGTCACCGACAAAAAAGCTCAGGCACGTGATATTTACTAATTAAATATGCACGAGCACGTGAAAGCATGTGGCGTACCTGTGACGAATAGTGTGTGACAAATAATTTTTTTCGCGCGAAAAAATTGTCCCTACCATAAATATAAAAAATGGAAGCATGTGAAATCACGTGGTATGTGACATTAAACATCACCGGTCACATGCCTGAGCTTTTTTGTCAGTAACGCTGGGAAAATGACCTCGGGTCGTCCAAATTTGCCAAGAAAAAAAAATAAATACAAATATTCAGGACTGCGCCCGTGATACATGACGTCTAGGCTAATATATATACTACGAACTATATCCACCTATGCGCTACGCTCTATTTTTTAAACGATAACCCTCTATTCTAGCTCTTTTCTTTGAGAAAGAATCGTCCTCCGCACATACCCTATCTTTCAGCAACCCTACAATTATTCCCAGAACCTCTTTCACACCATTACGTAATGACTGATATGCATTGGAATTTTTATCCAAGGCCTTCTTATTAAATTCGATCGTGACAGAGAGTTCACTCGCCTGAGAAATTTCACCTGGAGAATTGCCAGTCCCTGGCCGAGGTCACAATACCATAGAGATAATTGAAGTCATCATCATCATCCCGCTTTCGTTTTTTCTTGTTTGTTTGGTATGAACTTTCGAGCTGTTTGATATTCTGAGCAAAACCTTCGAGCACAGTACGCTGTACCTTATCTTCTGTGACGCAAATAAGGTTTTCAGCTTCCTGAAAGAATATATAGTGTTACTATATTTTCGAAATTTGCGGGATGGACAGTCTCTGAACATTGTGAAAAAAAAATCATACCTTGATTGTGTAATCGACTCGCCCGGAACTTTCTTCCCCAATTATTTCAAACTCTGGCCTCATATTAAATTCCTTCTTCGTGAGATCTCCTGTGATATGGAGGGACGTATGAAGTATGGTCGAAACGTATAGACTCCAAACTATCTATTACCAATGAACTGTAATGTTTCATCCTGAACAAAATATTCTCCATGCAATGTTCGAAATGCTTGTTGGTGTCTTGAATTTCGTGGGTTTGAAGAGAAATAATGGGATGGTCTCCGTACCCTCACTTTCGAGTCCATAGTCTTTCAACATCTTGCTCAAGCTCTTAAACGACGAGAACGGCTTCAACTTTTTCTCCTTACACTCCTTGGCAAAGTCCACGAGAATAGTTGTAGGGCAACCTTTTATACCATAATTTTGAAACTCTTCCTTATTTGTCTTGAGGAAGGTACGGCCATTAACTTCTTCATTTTCTAAAATTTCGAAAACCTTCCCGCTATCCTGTTCCTTCAAAAATGAGATAAGTTTCTCTGTATCATATTTTTTAATTTCTTCCGCTAACGAAACCGTCTCATTTCCAGTAGCAGTAACGAAAGTAGAAGTAGAGGCGGGCATATTAGTTTCGGACATAGTGTTACGTAGTGATATTAGGCTCGGGTAAAAAAAAATGTGTTACGTCCAGAAGAAAAATAGCTAGTGGGAACGCAAGTATTAATATAGGTTTTTATGTCGCACAGGCATTGCTTAATTTCACGTGACCCATTTCTCATGTACCGATAAAATAATAATACTTTATTTATGAAATAAAAAACGTTGCCAGAACTTGGCTTGTAATACATAAAAAATTGCAAATAGAGGGTCCGACCAGGACCGGGATCCGCTTTACATGATATGAATAAAAATACTAATTATCTGTAGGAGGGTATATGATAACATTGATCCCCTTTTCACCTTGAAATTTAGGTATGGGTTGCCCGTTAAAATAACTTAAAATTGTGATTTCTAGTCCCATCAATTCCGTACCTTTTAATATAGCCACATTGTTGTTTTTCAAGTTGAGGATTATAACACTGTCAGCTTTGGCCTTATTCATATATAAAATCAACTTGCTCGAATCAATATCTTTAAATAGATCTGGATGACAGTTTCTGATTGCCTTCGCAAGGGAAGAAACTTGATTGTTATTGGCATTAGATATTCTTACTTCAAAAATATTGTTCACTCTCTCACCAGGGATGAGACAGTACAGGAACAAGATTGTTATCTTTTTGCAATAGGTATATCAAGGATCAAGATTCTTTGATAGGAACAAGCTGGATGGTCAAGGTGCTACTCTTTAATAAGCAGTCAACTCAATTCGCAAGAGAATATCTGGTGGTGTCGTGAGGAATTGACCTATTTTGGAAGATACCTACTGGGATGGCTAAGGGGTTATTTGATATGGATTCAAATGATGGGTTAGTAAAGTACGAAGTAATAGCCTTTAGATAAGACAGTATAAGCAGTTATCTCGATTCATCTGAAGCATCTGTTAGGGTGATTCATGTACCATTTCTGGTAGGAGTAGATAAATAAAGTTTAGTAGTAGGTTTTTTTTCTTTTCTGTATTTTTTAGTTTTAGTATTTTAGATAGTTTCTTTCTTTCTGAATGTTGGTACTAGTAGCTGGCATCTATAATTCTTCTTAAACATTTCATATTAGTTTGAAAATCCAAGTTTGAGGGATATAGTATTCTTTGTTCTGAAGTTTGGCACTAGCATCTGATTTTTATAACTTCATCAATGTTTCATGCTAGTTTGAAGACCCAAGTGAATTGTAGGAAGATTCAGGTAAACTGAACAAAAGATATTTATCTTGAGGAAAGATTTGAAAGAACTGGTTGAAAGGTTTTATTTTTGGTACTAGCACTGGAATATGAGAGAGAATCAGAGTATATTAACTATCTAAGGAGAGTCTTATTTCAGTCCCTATTCTGAAAAATCATTAAGTTAAAATGAAATTTTATCTTAAATTTTTTATAATTAGTAATAAAGTTATTTTTAAGTAAATTATTTATAGCTTCATCCTATATTAAAGTTTATAATATTAAAATACTATATTCTTTTCGTATTTAAAACTCTAATAATTTTGTATTCTGAATAATATTATTAGAGATTTATAATTTATTATTATTTTATTAATACTTTAAATTAGTAACTTTTGCATAACAAATTTTGGCCTTTTGTATAAATTGTTAATCATTTTCAAAGGCTATATATATATTTATTCTTTAGATATTCTAATAATAGCAATTCTTTTAGAATAAAATGTTATATATTTGTTAAATTTTATTTGTACTTTAATAGATAGTTTTATTTTAAGTCAAATTGCATAATAATAAAAAAAGAAATTTTATTTAAAAATATAAATTATTAGTAGTACTGTATTAAAATACAGAAATTTATATAAAATCATATTAAATTATTAAATAAATTTTTTTTTGAAGATAAGATGAAATACTAACCAACTTTATTAATATAATTTAGTGCACATAGGCGGATTATAAAGCAACTAGGTATTGTATGTAAACATGTAGCTAAAACTTCTAAAAGTTTGATTAAGGTTTCGGCATCTCCATTTTAGTATAATTAATAACTTTAATTATGATTAGAACTTAGCTGAAACTCTTGAGACTTCATTTTATAGTTTCAGCCAAATTTCGGATTGATTTTTATAATATTTTGGCTTAAATTAAGTTTGAAAATTTGGCTGAAAGTCACGTGAAAAGGTTTTGGCTACATGTATAATTATATATTTATTATAATACTCTCTAATATTAAGGCAAATTTAATGATAAATATGTATTTTTTCATAAAATTAAATTAGATTATCTTGGTAGATTTTAATTTATATTTTCTTAGTTTAATATTAATTAAATCCATTTCATTTTTAATTAATATATTTTCTTCATATAAATATTCATAAATAGTAAAATTTTAACTTGAAATTCTAAGATAATGCTAATAATATAGCTAATATCAGTCTTATACTTCTAAAAATAAACCAATGAGATCTAGTATACATGCACATTCTTATTACAAATTTATTTATACAAATTTTTGTAAAATTATCAATTAGTATTATAGATATAGTATATTAAGATATAATTTCTCAAATTAAAACAAATTCCATTCCATATGACTTATTTTTCATAGGTAATGTGGAATTAAAAAATCTATTTTTCTTTTTATTATTGCATAAATAATATAAATTAAATATTTTCCTTTATATATTATTCTATTAACTATAATTATTACAAATAGCAAAATAATTTCTTTATTAAAAGTTGCTTTTTTATCTTGCTAATTTATTTCAAAAATATTTTTTTTTAATCCAATTTTTTTATTTTACATGTAATTATTGTTTTATATTCCATGAGTTCAAGTCAAGTTTGAGTTTGCTTCAATTTCTTTATTTGATATTCATTAATAAGTTATCTTTAAAACTCCAAGCATTAGTTGGTAAATTCTAAAATCTAACATTTTTTTTATGTTTTATAGTTATTAACTCTTTCTTATGATAGAGTTTCTTTATTAAAAGAATTTAATTTTTAGCTTTTTTTTCCATAATGTTTATTGATGGATTATTAACATAGACTATTCCATTACATTCTTTTTCACCAAATCCTTTTTCATTTTTTTAAATACATTTCTTTCATTCTCAAAAATTGTTAAAATCTGTATAATTACAAATATCCAATTTCTCAGATAAATTTGTTATAAAAACTACTTTTTATTTATTTCTATTTCAAATTTGGCGAATTACTACGGTATTAGTGAATAGAAAAAGGCAAAAAAAAAACTCCATAGGATATTTATATGTTGAAAAATTTTTTCAATTTGTGTGACCTGATCATATGATCAAATACGAACTTTTCAGCATTTCACTTTTTGTAATTGCTAATAGATAAGTATTTTTTTAAAAAAAGTAATCCCCTATTTGAACCTTAAATTTAAGATTCCAAGCAACACGTGATCTTAGGTCAATTAAAAAAAAAACGCAAAAAATCTGCGCGAATCTCATCTCTATAAAAACATTCTTTCACCTTTTTTATTCTTTTTTTTCGTTTAGTTTTTTTTTTTTACAAAAAAGAAAACAAATATAAATGAACTCGGTTTAAAAAATTATTTGAAGATAATTTTTCTTTAAATAAAAGACACTCCTATTCTCATTAAAAAAAAAGTAAAATAAAATAAATATCGAAAAGAAAAAAAAATTTCCCATGTTCAATATTACAAAAGAAAAAAAATGAAAAATGAAATAAAATTCAAAAATAAAAAATAAAATATTTGTATATATTATATTTCATAATAAAAAAAAAAAAAGGAGGAAAAAAATATATTTTTTTTCCTCCCAAAAATGTCCTTTACAAAAAGAAAAAAGTGGTGAAATAAAAAGGTTTTACATAAAAAAAAATTTTTTTTTTTTGGGTTTTTTTTTGTTTACAATATATTCAACAAGTAAACATCAAAGTCTATTAAAGACTATAATAAAAAGAAATTCTACTGCTATACTACTAATTATATCACAAGATATATATAATTTTTTTTTATTTATATAACTTACAAAATTTATAAATTCATTTGCAATTCAAGTTTTATTTCTAAGACGCGATTGCATTCGATGATTTACAAATATCAACCAAATTTTCCAATCAGAACAATGCAGATTTTCTCCTGTCAGCAGCCGATTTACTTCGTCTCTCAGCAGCAGCCGCATAAAGTTTATTAACAGCCTTACGACGAATGCGAGTAGCGAAGTTTTTAGCCATATCTGGGCCTTTTGGTTGACGAATAGGTAAAACCGCGTCAGGATGTACCTTCATTGGACCTCCAAACACACTAATGAAATCCAAGAGAAAAAAAAATCAATGATCTCTCGCTTTAACAATCACTTCCTCATGCTTTTTATTTGACTTTAAAAGATAAGTAAAACAAAAGACATACATCCAAAAAAAAAACAAAAATTTATTTACCTTCTACGTCTCTCTTCTTTTGCAGTTGAGGGAACCGTATTAGAACGTTGTTGATGCGACGTTCCGGTTGGTGTTTGAGGAGGAATATATTCTTGTGGATAGTCATAATAATAATAGCAATATGGACCTTCTTCGGCTTCCTCTTCGTATGGCATGATGTAATTTAAGTCATAATCAGTTCCATTATAACCATCAGAAGGTAAAAATCCTGGAGTTGGTGGCGAAGATTCTTGAGAATCAGAATCGTCAGGATGACTAAGAACAACAACAGGAGTTCCTTGACCTAATTCAACTTGACGATAATTTGTTGGAACAAATCGAAAAGGAGCAGGATTTGCACTATAACGTCTAAGCCTAGATTGTTGTTCTACAGCTTGCAAATAAGCTTGCTCACCATATACAAGAGCATATGCCTGTTGAGGAATTGTAGCTGATTGAGGTGGCCTAATTGCTTGTCTGATGTCCTTTGGAAAACCAGAAGATGGTTTTGCAAGGGTTGCCGTTTTTGGAGGATTGGGAAGGTTTAAGGCTCTATTCACCTTCGGAGGAAAAGTAGCCGTTTGAGGAACTCTACTCAAATTATTATGAGCTTGAGATGAAGATTTTGACAAGTTAAGTGGTTTTGGCGTGGGTCTAGAACTGGTCGACTTCTGTTGCTGTTGAAGTTGTTTGTTGGAAGAAGTAGTAACAATATTCGAAGTATTATTCTGAACATTACCATTACTTGTCTTAGGAGGACTCCTCGACAAGTTATTTGGAGGAGACCTTGAAATAAAAACACTTTGAGGTGGAGAAGACCTATTATTCATATTCAACATTTGAGGTGAAGACCTAGATAAGTTTATTTGTTGCTGCTGTTGTTGTCTTTGATCGTTTTTAACAAAAGTAGCAGTTTTTGGTTGCATTACATACATTTGTTGTTGTTGATTTTGCCTTGGAAATTGAGCCGTCTTTGGAGTTTTAATAGAAGGTGCTCCTTGTTGTGCATTATTATTGTAAAAGTTTCTTGAAGCTGTACTCATATTTTGAGCACGTTCCACGTTTATTGACTTCAAGTTAGCAGGTCTAGATTTATTATTACCACTATCCCTACGTTTACCTTGGTCACCGTTTGAGCTGCTGTTATTCCTCCAGGACTGTCTTGTTGGGTCTTGGTTGGACGGTTGATGTTGAACTTGAACACCGCCGGCGTCCATTATTATTTATTTTATAAAAATTATTTTACAGGAATAAAGTTATTTTTTTTTTAAAAAAAAAAAAAGTCGTTTTTCAAATTATTAAAGGAAAATTTCAAGTTTGTTTTTATATGCTAGTAAGGTCGTTCTTTTTATATTTGGAAATTAGAATAAAAAATACAAAAAAAAAAGAAATAAAAAGCAAAGACGACGAAAAAATATATTAAATTGTAATGAACAAAAAATAAAAAGCTTTTCCTTTGAATGGGAAACGAGTGACTGGGTACCTATAACGATGCAGGACCAGCCAGTGGCCCACTACCAAGAAAATGATGCAAAGGGAGAGGGTGATTCTTGGTAAAGAAGCAAAAGATAAAAATTCGACCACCTGCGTATTTTGACAATTTTGGGGGGATTAGGGGTAAATAGGCTTCTTTGGGTTACATGTGGTATATTCGAGGTGTGACATTAAATGTTACAAGGGGGAGAAAAAGAGGGGTATTTATTTGCATACGGATGACTGCGGGAAAAATGATTTTTAGTATACCTGATCTCTAGGCGAAGTCGAGTGGCGCTAAATTGTTTTGTAATTTTGGTAAAAACTTGTGTTTTTTTATTGGTTTATATCAGGCTGTGAATAATTTGATTATAAAAAAAAAAAAAAAAAAATTGGAAGATTAATAATAATAATAAATAATAATATATTTTTTTTAAACATATTCCGATTAGAAATTCAGCCGAGAATAGCGTGATTATTAAAAGGGCTCAAAATTAAAAGAGCGGGAAAAAATAAATCAAAAAAATTCGGGTTTCACAAGATAATCCCATGCTTCATACAAAAAAAAATTATATTGAGAATCGACAAAAAAGAAACCAATAAATGTATAAAAAATCTCACGATATGTAAACAAAAATTTCTGGTTTTTTTTATTTTTAATATTGTTATATTGTAGATTTTTTTTTATTAATAATAAATGTTAATATTGTTTATTTATTTTTATTATTCAAAATAAAGTATGGTCCAGTCACTAGTGTAATGTTTTTGTTGGGTCAGTTGGAGAATTGATTGGTTTAAAAGTTGTTATAAATTGACAATGGAAGAAAGAACCGAAGGCGGAGTAAACAAAAGAAAATACGAATTAACTTTTTTATAACAAGGAAATAAACTGTCATCATTATACAATAGTTGATATGAAATCTAATCATTAAAAATTAAAAATATAAATTTCAATGAAATAAATGATGACTTTAGGCGGGCTTTGGTATTACAAAGCCTTTTTTCAATTATCACCTTCTATATTTAATTATAACGGCTTTTTATTTTTATCTAAGCATATATCATTGCTGAGCCGAGCAACCGGTTTCTTGAATAACTTTGTAAACGTGTTTATATTTTCAGGTAACAATTGAAAATAAATCTCCACGCGAAAATTCTTTTTAATATTATTTATTTATTATAATACATGAAGGATTTAAAAATAGAACGAGATCATCGAAATAAATAATGATTAGCATAATTAGCACTACCATGCTTTAATAAAAGAAAATTTTTTATTTCCGTAAATTCTTAAATTCAACCAATTATAATTTACCGATTTTTTAATTGTTTATTTTTTTTAAAAAAAAAAATTTGTGCATAAAACAGATAAAAAAAACAAATAGAAATTTTTTATTTAAAAAAAAAAGGTTTCAAAAAAGATTTTATTACACGACATATAATGATAATTATTATAATTTTCTATCGAAAAAATTTTAATTATATATAAAATTTTATTATAATTTAAAAAAACCTTCATCTTTCACTTTATCAACAATATCTACACCAAATTGTAATAATGTACAATTTATTATTCTTTATAAATCATACAGATAAGGTTGCTCACCAAAACTAGGGAGTTTAGACAATGCTAAAATTTAATGAACCTATATTAAAATCTTATTAAAAAATTAGCAAAACTTAATAAAAAGTGAAATTTAGTAAAATTATACTATTATAATTTAAAATCTTATTAAAAAACCTGCAAATTAATCAAATTATTCAAGTAATAAATAAAATAAATATTAGGATTTTGTAATTTATCGTCATGGCGATGCATCGCCAGTGTCACGTGATGAATAATTCCGGCCGGAATTAAATGATTTGCAATAAATTTGCCTTTTTTGAAATCTTGTATAATCTAAAATTTCAATTTTAGAAAGAAATAAAATTGCTTTTTTTGGATTGTGTAATATTACCTAAGATCCAAATAAGGATATTTGGGTAGCATTATAAAATTTGGGCAAAATTAAGCATGTGATGAATAATATATGACAAATAGTATTTATTATACCAAAAAATTCGTCCCTAGAATAAATAGTAAAAAATTATTATATAGGTTAGTGACAGGAATGGTGATTAGGGATGGAAGTAGCTTTAATCAATTTGGCTTTGACTTAGTAGAGTAATTTGAAGCAGCTTAATTTGAATTGACTTAAGTCAACTCAAGTTAACTCACTAATTCAAACTAATTCAAACTAACTCAAACTAACTTGAACTGATTCAAGTAACTCAAAATTATTCTTTTTATATATTGATTTATTTATAAAATAAATAATAATTTTTTTATTTATGAGAGATAGGAGAAGCAACTCTTCCTGCTGATTCTTATGCTCATTTCTCTGAAGATGTTTTAGAAAGAAAAGTTGCACTTTTTGGTCATTTTGTCTTAAAAAAATAGTTTTTTAGTCTTAGGAAAAGTTGCTTTATACTGCTAGAGTTAATTAGAAAGGTTTAGAAAGTTTAAAATATAGTTTCCAGCACATTAAGTTTCTTCAAAAGTCAGGTTCAAGATAACTTTCAGTCACCTACATCTTTCTCTAAGTTGATATTTGAGAAGCCATTTGATATTCTAAGGTACTCTTTACATGCATAAGATGGTTAGGTTGGACTTGTGGCTGCTCTTAGTGGATCCAGGAGCAAGCTTAGCATAGAGTTTCTTTGAAAGTAAATAACTTTTTATAGAGTTAACATATGGACTTAGCGCAGCAAGAAGAGTCTTTTCTGACGTATAAATTTGGTAAATAATTTCCCTTTTATAAAGTTATAATCTTTATTTTTATTAGTGAAAAGGTAAAAGGACATCAAAGTTTTCAGACTTGTGAAAATAAATTTTGAACTAGCTTTAGATTTTTCATATACCTTTTGGATTTTTCTGATTTTCTTGACGCTAGAATTTTCATCATATTATAGCAGTTTCTCTGGTGGAAGGTGTAAGGTACTGGAAATTTTGATTGACAGCTGATCATCTGTTGATGATTGGTTCCCTTATTATAACACATTCTTTGGTTTTTTGTTTCACAGTGATGATCCCTTATTTTTGCTCCTTAAGGTGACATCATGATTAGTTATTAGAAAATTTAATAAAAAGAATGCAATGTCAGGTATGTAATATAAGTAGATTTATTTTGGATATTCAGGAATAAGATCATTATTTTTCACAATAGGTATATTAAGGATTAAAATTCTTTGATAGGGACAAGCTAGACAGTCAAAGTAAAAAACTACGAATTCACTCTTTAGTAAGCAGTTGATTCGATTCTTGGAAGAATGTCTGGCGGTACTATGAGAAATTGGCCTATTTTGAAAAATACCTACTGGAATGGATATTTGCTAATTTACTAGTAAGGGTGGGCAAGATATTTAGTGATGGTCTTCAGATGAGACAGTATAAGCAGTCAACTCGATTCATCTGGAGTATTTGTTAGGATGTCTGTCATACCGATCCTGGTAGGAGTAAAGGAATAGAGATTAGTAATAAGTTTTTTTTTTTTTGTATCTTTAGTTTAGTATTATAGATAGTTATTTCCTTTTTAGATATTGGTACTACATCAGGAATTTATTTGGTATGAAGTATTTCATAAATCTACGCCTTTGTAATACTACGTAAGGCTACGACCCCGTCGAAAGATTATGGAACGTAATACTCCAATGATTTATGTGGCGTAATACTCCGTAATTTTACCAAGTGTAATACTCCGTTATATTAAGATGCATAATA
>QKYT01000655.1:31692-49146 GCA_003550305.1 Glomus cerebriforme
GAATATTATGTGTAATTTTATTTGCTCTACAACTTTACTTAATCTCATAAAGTAGGTTTTGAATGCCGATTTTGAGTTTAATATAGAGAAACTACAAAGTTTACTTAATATATATAAGTCACAAAACAGTTTGCTTAGCAGAGCCAAATTTTCTTAAGTCATAATGAGAGTTTGCTTAGCAGAGTTGAAAATAGTTTGCTTATTGATCATAGTAAATTTTGAAATTTTCATCTAACCTATACATATATTGTTTGGGATCCTGTCAAAATATGCCAAAAACCCCATTTTCCTACTACTATCTAAGAAAAGGAGTTTAGGATTCATGAAATCAGACTTTTGTCTTACATTAATATTTAGAATTAAGAGAAAAGGTAAATTCCTATTAATACTTTTATGAGTATTGAATAATCCATAAATTTTAGATGGAACTATAAAATTTATTTGAAATATATATTTATCAAAAATTTTATTAGGATAATAGATAATTAGAAGAGCGATATTATTTTTACTATTAGACAAATATTAAAAATATATATGATTATTATAATTAGGCTTATAATTAAGGTTTGCTAAATTAAAGAAGAGCCTAATTGTTTCTTTTATTATGCTGAAATTAGGCACAAATTTTTTTTGTGCAAATAACATAATACAATATATAAAAATAATATATATAAAATTATACAGAAATTTCTTAAATATTTAAAATAAAAATATATATGATCAATTCTAATATCAATGCAATAGTACCTAAAAGTATCAAGCATACTAGAAAAGGTTTAAAAGTATAAGAATAAAAAATAAAGTATACTTTCAGTAGAATTTCAAGTTAGAATAATATATAAAAAGAAAATAAGAAATTATTACTTGGAATCCTACCATTAATATGCAAAAAAAAAATTAGAAAGGTAAAAAGGTTTAAAAAAATACAAGAAAAAAAAGTATATGAAAATAATATAGCCTGAATTAATTTGGTACTTCATATCTCATCCTTAACAATTAAATAGACTATAAAAGGTGAATTGCAAGAATAATATAATATCAGTATTTCGTGCCTCATCTGACAATCAAAAAATAACAAATAAGAAGGAAAATATATGGATTATAAATTTGATACTTCATGCCTCAATCCAGCAATCAAATGGAAACATAAAGGTAGAATTGCAAATAAGTTCAGCACTAATTTCTAGCAATTATATAGGCTGATCTTAATACTTCTAATCTTCCAACCATCTGATCCTTCAGTTAGAACCTTAAAAGTAATAAAATAGGAAAGTTTTGAAAATCTACCTCACACATGATAATAATTTAACTAGCACTATATTCTATAATTTTGAAATAAAATTAACTAAAATAGAGTCATATGATTTGATTGCGTTATCTGATATAATATTTTTTTGCAATAAAAGTAAAATAAAAGGTAATAAAGTAGTGAAAATAAATGGATACAACTTGATCACAAGAAAATACCAAAGTGGTAAATATAAATAAATATTAATTAGATCACAAAAAGATTATAGAGTAATAAAAACAAATAAATAGCAATTTGACTAAAAAAAGGTCACAAAATAATGAAAACAAGCAAATATCTAAAGGGTAATAAAAAGGTCATAGAGAAATAAAACAAGTGGATAGTAACAAAGCAGTAAAAAAGATGTAGAGTATTGTAAATAGTAAAAAAGTAACAGTTTACTTATAAGTAAGTAATAATTTATTCATAACTAGATAATAATTTAATGTAAGTAAGTTGCATTATATATATAGTGCAACCTACTATTCCTTTTGCAATTTATTTTTATTTTTCCTTCTTTTATTTAAAATAAATTAGCTCTTTTATTTTATTTTAAATTTTATTTATTCTTTAATAACTATTAATTATATTATTATTATTATATTACCTTTAGTCGCATGTGACTTCATAATATAATTATATTATGAAGTCACATGCGACTTAGATTAGGTTATGAAGGTAACTTCATAGTCTACCAGTAACTTCATAATATAATGGTAATTTCATAATCTGTTGGTAACTTTATAGTCTACCAGTAACGCAAAAATTACCTTCTTGACCCTCCTCGTGTTACTTTCTTGACCCGATCAAAATATGCATGATTATGTAAGACAAAAATATTATTTTCTTGACCTGAAATGTGATAAATAATTATGTGATAAAATCAGCTACATATTAGTGATAATTAATAAAAACCCGTTACATTTTTTTTTTAAAAAAAAACCCAAAAAAAAACTTTTTAACAAAAAACATTTAACATAGACTTCATTGACTTTATTAAACTTTATTGAAGGTTCCAATATTTTTTAAACATAATAATAAAGTTTACTTTNCTCTTGTCTATTATCGAAATTTATAGAAGTACTGGACATGGTTTGAGATGTAACAAGTGAATTAGAATTAACAAGGTAAGGTACAAGGTATGGATTTTGGTTGGGTGGACAATTGTTTGATTGTACTATAGGATTTGAATAATAAGGTGTAGCACTAGAAAATGAAGCGGGTAAACTTGTAGAATACATATAAGAATTTAATGGAGGTTGTGTCAATTGTGAAATAGAAGATGGTAAAGAATATGTATAATCATTTTGTGAATAAGAGTGCATAATTGTTGGTTGAATATTTAAGGAAAAATTGTTTAAAGTAGCAGGAGAAGATGATATAGTTGTGGTAGTTAAAGATTCATCTGTACTTTTAATATTTTCCTGCAAAATAAATTTTGTTAAAAAAAAAATTACACAAAAATAATTATGATTAAATTAAATACCTTTGTATTCTGAATATTTTTTCTGATTCTTTTTGTATTTCTTTTTTATTCAGAAGGTGATATATCATGTTGCTCATTTTGATTCGTAATATTTTTAAGAATTCTACTTGGTTTTCTTGGTTTAGCCGATGATTTTGGAGGAGCTCCATTGTTATTTTTATAATTATTGAGCTCTACATCTCCCGCACAATACATTACCCAATACCAACTTTTTTATTTCTGTTTCAATTTGTTTAACTAACTCCTCACCCTTTTCTGTTAATTTAATTATATCATCAATTCGATTAGTTGATTTTAATTGACCAGTTTTTGTTTTCCATTCAATAAAATCAACAGCNCCTTCAACANGTTCAATTGAGATAATTCCTCCTTTAATTAGTTCAGGAGTTTTCTTTCGGCTTTGACTTTTTAAACGAATATTTTTAAGTAGNGGATGGTTTTTAAGATAATATTCTGCAACNCGACCAAAGGGAACATTTACAGAATTTTCAGTGGCNTTATATTGAATAAAACTTTCAAAATTATTATTATTCATTATATTTAAAAAGAATATATGTGTGTAAAAAATGAATAAGAAATGAGAAAAAAATAAATTTTTATTATAAAAGTCGCGTCATATATAATACTCATATAATATGATATGTAATACGTATTGTTTATGTAATAAGTAATGAAATTATCACTAATATGTAGCTGATTTTATCACATAATTATTTATCACATTTCAGGTCAAGAAAATAATATTTTTGTCTTACATAATCATGCATATTTTGATCGGGTCAAGAAAGTAACACGAGAAGGGTCAAGAAGGTAATTTTTGCACCAGTAACTTCATAATATAATGGTAATTTCATAATCTATTGGTAACTTTATAGTCTACCAGTAACTTCATAATATAATGATAACTTCATATTCTGTTGGTAACTTCATAATATAAAAGTAACTTCATAATATAGCAGTGATATCATAACCTAATTTCATAATCTGGTGGTAACTTCATAACCTATTATTCATAATCTGATAGGGACTTCATAACTTACTTATGGGTAGCTCCTTTACGTTTATAACATTGTTTCAACTGTTTTCTGTATAATATGGCAGTAACTTCATAGTCTAATGGTGACTGATAGTGCTTTAATTTAATGGTGATGTCATGATCTAATAGTGACTGCTTTCTTCTTGTTCCTAATCCATTTACATAATAAAATCTATATTGTTAGTTCTGACTTTCCAGTCTTCTTTGAATACCTGGTTCTGTAATGAGAGTGCTGGCTCTCTATGCTAGTTTGGATACTAGTTCTTTATTAAGAATTCACGTCTATTTGGTTACCTTTCTAGATACCAAAATAGTGTAAAAAAAAGATGTCGGGTGGCACAGTAATTTGATTCAGATCTGCAATTAATTTTGGCTGACACTATGTCATAATTCTGGCTGATCTTTTGGGTATGTAATTTGAGGATCCAGCCTGACACCATGGTAGTGACCTGATAGTGACTTGGTAGCTACTGTAAAACTGTCATAGAACTGGTAGTTTGCCAGCTTGGATGCCGAGTTGTTATATCCAAGTATCTGGCTAAAATTGTGGAATAATGCTGGCCGAATTTATACTGCATCTTACTACGCCAGTCACGTGATCCTGTTATGGCATCTGAACACCCTCTGCCATATAATATAGCAAATTCAGTTAGTTAGGTATGATATGCATTTCTATGGCCAGCCTATTTGATTACCAGAAGTGCACCATTTCATAATTCAACTATTGCTTATTAGTTGCTGGTATGTGTATGCCGATTTCATATTCTAAAGTTAGAGGTGCAATATGTATTATCTTGGCCTGACCCATTTGATTGCCAAAAGTACATCATTTGTGACCCAACTATTGCCTATTTATAGCCGGTATATTAGTGAGATGTCCTAGGTAAAATTTCTCTAGAAACACTTCTGAAGACAACTTCAATATCTGTTTTAAGAGTTTGAAGCTGTTTAGTTATGTTCTCTATATTTGATCCTAGTGTCCCTAGTGTCCTTAGTAAGAATAAAGTTGTAGGAAAAAATTTGAAACTTTTTCTATGCTACATATGTATGCTATATGGGTGGTATATAGATACTATATAGATGGTATATATGTAATATACATATGCTTAAAAAATAAAAAAAAGGTTGGGTATTCCGATTTTTTTTAAGGATGCTAAGGACACTAGAGTCGCCTATCTAGAAGACTTTCCAGAAATCTATAAGCATCAAAAAGCCTACTTTTAATGACCTCAGAAGTATCCCCAGAGAAATTTTACCTAGAACAACTTCCTAAATCCAACTTGTTACATCGGGTATTTTCATTTTATCAAAAGCCTCTTCCAATGCTTCTGATATCTGTCCATTTTGAAGCATCTTTTCTAATTTCTTCTGATGATAATATGCTTTCGAATAGAACTTATTTACATGCAAATTACAATATCTATATTTTGATGCTATCAGTCTTACACACTCATCTTGTTTGCATAGAGGTCCTAGCATTTTTTCCAGTGAATATGACATCCTTCTGGTCATTGTGCAGGATTTTCACAAACCATCCCTTCATTGGAGCGATACTAGCAAATGTATTTACCCTTTGCAATGTAATTATCAATGAAAATAAATATATCATTAGAATCATTTATTTTCAGTATTATTCTCAGTTAATCTTTGATATCTATAATAATATTTATTTTTATTTTGAACTTTTTTTCCTAGGGTATTATACCAAAGAATATACTTAGTTATCATATTTTGAAAAAAATACCATGACCCATTCTGAGCTTTTAGAGTTCCTCGACGCTCCCTCCGCCCCATACTATTATGGGTTTAAAGCTTCTGATATAGGTCAATGCCTATATAAAATCTGCGATAATAATGTTAGGCTAAGGCAATTTCTTAGTGCAGACAATGAGAATGAAATAGAAGCCATACTTGCAGATCATGAAGGCCATTCCCTACATGAAATTATTGATAGTAATGAGCCACTCTGTCCTATCATTGACTTTAATTTGTTACGAGAAGTATATAATAGCATTAAAACCAAACTTAAAGGTAAAGAGATATGAGATTTACTTATTAGTGCTATTACAAAAGTGTGTTTAGAGATATTCCCGAAGTGGAATCCTGAAATTATAACTATTGCCAGCAGTAGTGATGCAAAAAAAATGTCTTACCATATATCAACTTTTGGCATAAGACTTCCAAACATTGCTAAGGTTGCAGTTTTCACTGAACTTGTTCGTAAAAAACTTCCTTTACTATTACAGAGAAAGAGTATTGTAGACAATATTGCAAATAAATGATCTTTCTCCTTATAGATGCTTGGATCGCCTAAGTATGATGAAGAAACGAAAGAACATATTTGTGTAAAAAAAGCTATCTATCCAAAAAATGGATCTATCTTTGATTTTATGCTTCTTCACCCTAATAATGATTCTGAAATCAAAGATAGTTCTCTCTTGGCTGTTCTGAAGCCAGAAGTTAAAAGATTTCCAGTAAAAAATAATGATATAATTAGCGAAACTACTGAAGCTGAATTCGAAGTGGTAGAGACATTGCTTAAAGAAGCTGGTATTGAAGGATATAACCTCTCATATCCATCTGATAAATTTCCTAATAAATTTCTATTATCACGTATCTCACCATCAGACTGCCCATTATGTGATCGGGAACATACCAGTGATAATGCATATATCATATGAAATAAAAAATCTTATAACTTTTTCTGCTATCATGCAAATCAAGATAAACAGTCTGGGATGAGAAATCCTCCATTAAAACTTGCTATTAACGAAACAGCTTTAGATAGAGAGAAAAAACTTCAAAGTCTGGTAAAAAAGGACTGATCCAGAATTTCAAATCCAAATGACCATTTCATATAGTGGGACTTATTATGCATGTGTACTTCAGGTAAGAAATTCTCCTGTACTGAAGTTTATGAAGCTATCCAAGCAACAGTTGCCTGTGTATAAGGAACTTCAAAATTGTGGCTCATTAAGCATGAAGCTAGACAGAATGGACTTTATTTTGATATGGGAGTTGAACTAAAGCTTGCCAATTTCAAGATCAAAATAATCAAATATGGGGGTGAATCTGTGAAGTTAAAGTCATTGATAGACCAAGCAGTTACTAGGAGTCTAATAATTTATAAAGATTGGAATTTCCTTCCATATTCGATAAATACTCTCCAGCCGGATACAGATTTCTTTAATCTTTTTCTAGGATTTTTGCTAAGCCAGCACCAGAAATTAATAAAGAAATTATAGATCTGATTCTCTGGCATACGTTGAATATAATCAGTGATGGAAATGTGAAACTTCATGAATATCTTTGGGATTGGTGGGCATATTTAATGCAGAAGCCAGAAGAGAAACTTCGAACAATTTTAGTTCTAAAATCCACACTAAAACAATGTGAAAAAAACATTATCACCAATTTTATTAGTGATAAAGTATTGGGGTAACATCTCCATTATGCTACATCAGATTTAGAGAAAATTCTTGGACATTTTAATAGCGCCATTCAAGCTCGAAAACTTAGTGTTATGAATGAGACTGAAATGTCTAGTGAGAACTGGTATAGATTTAATGGGCATCTCAAATCTCTTATAATGAAAGGAATGGTGACTATAGAATGCAAGGGTCTCGAATCTAAATGATTAGATGATTTCACCAGGTATATGGTTACAAGCAATCAAGATGCTCTGATCAAGATAGATATAGGAGATTCTCATATAGTCTGTTATGATGTTTTATCACACTGTAGAGGTAATACAGCATATTTTAAAAGACTACATAATGTATTTAACCATCCCGATGCGCCTGGAGTGGTTATGAAATATCTCCTTAATCATGATATCTTAGATTTTGAACCACAAGAAATTCCTGTAACTAAAATGAAATCAGATATAATGCGTGATCAGCTTCCTACTCCCATTCGATTTATAATCAATTATATTTCCTCATGATATGAGGATAAAGTAGCCAAACTAAGTTATACATCACTATATCAAAATTATTTTGAATGGAAAGAAGTTTTCACTAATTGGCATTGATTGGACACATTCATGAGATAATGGAGTAAGAGTATATTAGTATATTCTCAACTGCTCCAAGATCGTAGCTAAGCTCCGTGAATCCAACTTAGGTGATATGGAAGAATTTTCTGATATACCTTAAAATGAGTTGCCAGTCAATGAGACCACAGACATACCCATATTCAATATACCAGAAACTATTTCCCAGAAAATAACTTCACTTCAGCCGGTAAAAAATGAAGCTGAACCTTCAGTTGCCTCTACTTCTAAAACACCTGAGCCAGTAATCGATGAATCTGAGATTAGCAAGCTTTTCAAATCTATCGAGCCTATCAATAAAGTAGTGAATTTGCCTCCTAAAGAGATCCCAACCAATTCTCCTAAGCCTAGTAGCAATGAACTATCATCTGCCATACTTCTGGCCAGAATTCAGTGAGAAGAGCGCCTCAGAAAAAAGGCAGTCGAACTCGGTGAGAATCCAGATGTCTTCATGACCATCACTGAAAAAGACAGGCTCAATTCTATTGCATTCTGGGATAGGATGGAAACTGATTCACGAATGTGTAGTTGGGTAGAAGAGATGAAAGAAAATCCTAATGAATATATGGATATGTCAGTGCGGAAAAGATTGATAGGTGAAGAAATAATCCGCTATTCTCTTGAGGAAGATGAGATCATATCTTCATGGCTTGATACTGATGAGAAATGGAAAAAAATGGTAAGCATATTCCAGGAGAATGGTATGCTTTAGTAAGGAACGAATAAGAGTGGGTTAATTAATATTAGTAGGGATAGGACTTTCGTTTTTTACAACTAGGCGATATAAAATTCCAAATTATTATTATTTTTTTCACTCCTCCATCCTCCGATAGCTTTTACCAACCATGAGGTAATAAAATGTCAGAATATTTTTTTCGAATTGAAGTTTTTCAGATATAGAATAATCTAATAATTACGCATAATCTAGTAGTTACTTCACAACCTATATTCACATAGCCATGTCTGCGACTGTAACAAAGTACGTTGTAAAGCACAAACTCAATAAAGATATGAGTAATGAAGAACTTAGCCAGCACGTTCCAGCATTACTCGAGCTTTTGACAGATAAACTGAAAAGAGATAAGGGTTGCCGATGCTTTCAGAAAGGGTATGATTTTAGTAAAGAGCAAGCATTTGTATTAGTCTCCGATCAGAGAATTTGCTAAAGTAGAAGTCGGGTAATCTCCAAAAAAGGAGGGGATGAAGCAGGGAAAGTTAATATATACCAAATATCTAACATCATCCCAGACGAAAAAACTATCGAAAGTATAGCCCAGCGTATTGTTCGAGATAATCTTGGTGAAAAAGAAATAAAGATGATAACTAACGCTTTAACTATAACGTCTCCTAACCCTATCGCCACCACATCCCGTCTTAGTAGGCTTCGAAGAGAATTGCGGAAACTCAATGTCCCAGAAAAGATAATCTCTGCTACATTAGACGAAGAAACAATCTGCGCATCTAATAAGATTCAAAAAGAGTGTAAGGATCAATGTGAAAATGAAGGGATTGATTTTTCAGATCACTTTTCGTTAGAATCAGTTAAGGAGAGACTTAATTTCTATGATGTGTCTAATACATCCGATATGCAAGCCCTAGCCGATATAATGATAATGCTCTGCATCCGTCCCACTAAAATTAAAAACTTGCGCATATCTAATGAAGGTGTAACTGAATACGCAAAAAACTGAGGCCAACAGGATAATTCTCAGATATTTAGATCGTTAGAAAGAGATGAAGAGCGGGCTAAACTTCTTCTTACTTGGATTCAGGATGCAATTTCTTCTGGACAGTTGAGGGATCTAGGAGTGCCAGGAGTTAAATAGTTTAATATATTTCTGAAAAAAGATAGATTTCTTTCTGAAACTGGTAAACCACTTCTTCCTAGCTATTTGCACAAATTAAAAGTAGTATTTGCGGTCGTATCAAATGGTGTGAAGAATTTATCAGAAGCTATGACCATCGCCAGTTAAGCCCTTCGATATTCGTCAGACAACCATACCTCTCCAACGCAAAACTATATTATAGTCAATTTTCAAAAAAGAGGATAGCTTTATAATCAAGCAATGGCATTCGAGCTCTTCGATAAAAACTAATCACATAGATGGGCTAGACAACATTTATTAAATTTTATTTTTTCATTCGCCTAAGATCTAGCATATATAAAATATCACGAAAATGGTAACTGATCAAAGCATTCATCTGATAGTATAACTAGCGAGCAGGAAGTTATTAGACGTACAGAAAAAACAACCCAGTTATTTGGACTGGATGAGCAGAATACAAGAGCATATAAAGCACTCTCTAGACAGATTTTGGGGTTCGAAAACCAATTAGAAAATTATCATTTCAAATATACAAAGCTTAAAAGGAGGGTCAATTCATTAGAAGCTGAAATAGAAAATCTGGACGAATGTGTAGATAGGGAAGCTGTAGTCGACTTAATACATGAAATAGTTCTCTCGCTGATTGGTAAGAAAGATAAGGATTTCTCCTATTCGTCTGAGTCTTCTGAGAATTCTAATTCAGTTGAGATAATTGAGAGATCCCATGAGCACCGGGTAAGAGAAGAAAAGGCTCTCCCTCATGCTTTTGCGCCTTTGACTAAGCAATGAAGGAGGGCATGACCAAGAAAGATTAAGTGGGTAGTAGTTTAAAGAGATGAATCAGGCATTTTGCATATTTTCGATCAAAGATATTAAGTTTATCAGATAAATAATCAAAATGGAAAGTGACTAGCCGAAAGCACTCAGGATAAGGAGCTTTGCTATTTTTTCATTTAAAGATATAACGTATAATATGCGCTATGTATGGCGTATTCAAGTATTTTTATTATACCAAAACTATTAGAGCAGATTCTATATTTCCTAGCAGTAGATAAGACACTGTATCCCACCCTATTTGTTTACCGGCTTTGGTACAGATGTGGTGCTCCTATTCTATGGAGACACATTGAGCTAAAGGAAAATGAAGTAGAGGATAAATCTCAACTGGAAAAATTTATGAAATTAGTACATGGTGTGGTATACCACTCGTGGGAAGGGTGAAAACCAATCTATAGCTCAAAATTAACTCATCTTAAAATATCACACTACCAACTTTCAAAATAAAAAAATCAAAGGCATTATGCGCATGTTCCCAAATGTAATTCATTTAGACTTTCACCAAGAATGAGATAATATGCCATGGTATATCTGCAATCGCAAAAATTGAGAGTTAAAAATAAGGGTCAAAAAAGTAATTTTTCAGTATAACATAAGTAAAAGACCTTATGGATATAATGTTAGATCTAGCAGGTATGGAATTTTTCTCAATTTTAGTTTGTACCTGAAATAGCGAAAGTACTCGAGATAGCGAAGAATAGCTTGACATTTTGATTATATTTCATATATATATATATTTCCATAAATGGTTGTTAACTAAATACTACCAACTGTGAGTCAGTAATACTATAAATAGAGTCAGCAATGTGTCAAGAACCAAATACAAAATTACAAAAAAAATTTATCAATCTACGTCACAATGTCACATGAGAGTGCCAATCAAAATAATTCCTGATCGGGCAAAACTAATGTTCCGGACAAGACTAAGATATGAATATTTCGTGCATTTACAAAGAAGCTTACAAAGCCAATATCTATTTTTTTGTTCATTTACAAGGAAGCTTGCAAAGCCAATATCTATTTTTTTGTTCAGAACTTCAAGGATCTTATTAGGCAGAGAACATAAACTTTTGGTGAGTTTTAATATTGCTAATTTATTTCTGACTTCGCGTATTCTATGCATAATTGATGACCATTTTATTCTATTCAGAATATTGACATTGGGGTAAATGAAATCGGATTAGAGTTAATATTGGAATATTGTGTTGTTATAGATAGTTTAGATAAATAAAACACTGGCAGGCATTTAGTATAGAGATTTTATTTCACTTTGTAAAACAAGTTTGTGTATTACCGAATCTTGTAATTTATTTTTTTACATCAATAAATCAGAAATTCCCAATGAGGATATTACCTCATTTTTTTTATATATGCTAACGAACTTTTGAATTCTTCCCATCCTATATAAAACAATGTCAAACACTCAATCTATTGATTCATTAAGAGAATTAAATGTCAAGTTCTTAGCTGAGATTACTGAACTCAGGAAGAAGTTTGCTAAAATCGAGAGCGAGAATGCTAAGATTCCTAAACTTAAAAGGAAAGTTGCAGACGTTGAGGTTGAGAATGCAAAGCTGAAGCAGATTATTGAAGAGAATGCCAAGCGTGATGTTAGAGTTAAGGAACTAGAGCAAAAAAATACAAAGCTTGAAGCCAGACTTGCAATAGTGGAACAGAGTTCCATGGCAGTGGATGGACAATCAAAGAATGACAAGGAAGCAATTGCAAAACAATCAGCCCCATCTTCTTGCATATACTCGAATGTAGAGATAAAAGTAGAGGTGGAAAGCACTGAAAAGTGTTTTGCTAAAAATTCTTCATCTGATGATAATTTACTATTGATTCCCGACTATAGTCAAGGAAAGCAGGACCAATCTCTACCATCTTGTGTGAGTGATCAGAAATCATTGGTGGACAGAGAAATAGATACTTTCTTAGATGATGTACATAAGAAAAGTGTTAGTGATGGGATAAGGCGGCACAATAAGGAGAAACTTCTGCGTGAGACAGCCTCTCTTAAAGTATTACCTTCTGCAGAAAATAATCTGACTGTTTCCTTGGAAAATGATAAAATTGAAAGTAGTACAAAAACTGTTTCCTCGGGAAATGATCAGAGTCACGTGCCTTTGAAAATTACCAATGGTGATGCATTTTTGAAACTTAAGGTAAATGTTTCTACCACATCTCGTTCACCAATTCCTAGGACTACTTATGACCAATCCTATTTTCGCAACAAGACATTGGGTCAATATCCTACTTTATATAGAGAATTTAGTAGTGAAAATTTTGACTATTATGGTATTACTGACGAGACATCTTGCGATCCCAAAAGGACTTGCCCATTATGCAGTTTAGATCATAATGATGAGAAAAGTATAGAAGGTAAATATAAGGCTGGATCCTATTTTATTAAGTGTGAACAGCACGAAATTGAGATAATTGCATAGTCTCATTATTTTTTACACATGTCAACTATTACCTAATTAGATTGATTTGAAAAAGGCAACATGACCAAGACNGATAAAATATTAACTCCCNAATACCTGGATTGGCATGCCAAATTAACTGGGTTACCAAGCATTTTGACAGATAGGATTCGGTCCAGCTTATACAAAAAATATAAAAAAGAAACTGGGTATGAGCCATGGCAATTATCAGAAGTGCATGCATCAGAAGCCAGCCTTCTCATAAATTCGAAGCCAGAAAACAAAGTATCCTATTTATCTTTTCCTGAGCAATGTGAAGAAAATGGGCCCATCACTTTCGAAGCCAAACCCGATCCAGAATTAATTATCGTCTGTCTTAGAACATTTCACATACCTGAAATTCCGAAATAGCTTCAGAGGGATTGATAATTATAATTTTGCATCACCTCAACCGTGGAGCTCACCATGTCCTATTTGTGATGGAAAACATGGGAATTATGGATTACATGGCTCATGGTACTGTAAAAATGGGAATCAGCTCCCTTATGATCCTGAATTAGTGAAGTTATATTCCCAATATAAGTTGGAATATTGTCTTACCTGCAACACTTCAAGCAATAAACTCAAGTTTGCAATTGTAGCATAGAAGCTCTGTCGTGTACTCTCGCACTTGTATTTATTTTTTTTTATCACTTGCATGTATTAATACAGTACTGTGAATATTCTTCTCGATGTGTAAAAACTACGACTGTGACGCGCGTCACGATCTCAAAGTTCAGCACTTTTTTTATATGCACTATTGTAAAACATGATTTTGTGACAGATGACAGTTGCGTAACTGATCAACTGGTGAGTCAGATCAATCTGTGCGACAACCGATTTCTTTACTGTATATACCAATCAGTTCTAAAATTTCCTTTCTTTTTCTTTCGTACAAGTTGTGAAACCAATTATTGTACAAAAAAATCATAAATAGTATGTCTTCGACATCGGCTTCTACCTCTACTTCAACTAATGTTCGTCAAGAATTTAACCGCCTCTCCCTCGTGGAATCCGGAATCACGGAGGATGAATTTGGTGATTTACTGGCTTATATCACAAACAACCCTAACAAGATACCTGATATTGAAGAAAACCTCAAGTACGGCTCTGATATAGTTAAGATTAAATATCTGAGGAAGTTATTAGATTCTGGTATGTTTCACATAATCTAACTTCATTATTTTTGTGCTGTGTCATTTTTCGTCTTCTGTCATATTCGCCAACAATACCGAATACTTACTTATTCTTGTGCTTTTCTTTCCTGCTTCTTATTGTCAAACCCGCCCAAAAAACATATTCGCGTTATCGTAGAGCAACCCGTTGGTGGTAAGCGAGTTGATCTCGTCTTTGTTATATCATACTTATGTTCTGAACTGTAAAATTTTTTCGTCGTCATCGCATTGATTAAATCGTCCTCATCTATTATACAGAATTTCCCAATAAGCGAATAAAAATTGATGATAAAGACCTGTGGAACTTTTGGAATGCTTTAAGAGCAAAGCAAACCTCGGCTGATAAGCAAAAGCCTGTTGTTGATGAAAATGAAAATTTCTTCAGACTGCCTCCTAATATCCGTTTTTTGGGGAGAACTGACGAAGTTTCTGTCTTATTTATTCGTAAATGTTATCGTGATCTGTCCAAGGTTGTTTTTAACAATAGAACGAGAAGATTGGTTATCACTGGAAATCNGGGGATAGGAAAAACGTTTTTTGGCTACTATATACTACGTGAGCTCATGCAAAAAAACGCAACAGTTATATATGACAAAGTTAAAAAGTTTCCGATTTTATTCAACGATCAAACTGCTGTTGTTGGTGAAACTCTATTTAGTTTTTATGATCTTCTAAATAAACCAGACGTCTGGTATATCGTAGACGGTAAAGCACCTCAAGACGTTGATGCTAAGACAATTCTTATCTGTTCGCCCAAGAAGGATTACTATGTAGAATTTGATAAGAATCCTTTAACAAAAACACGGTATATGTCGACGTGGGACAAAAGAGAGATTGATACATGCTGGGAAGAGATTTATAAAAACAAAGTCGATAAAAAAGTGGTTGATGCTTTATTTGATAAATGGGGAGGAATTCCTCGATTCGTCTTGGAAAAAGCTAATGAAGAAACTCAGCAAAGTAAGCTCCAAGAAGCAATTGATGCATGTGATGAGAGTATACTTATAGCTTCCATTGGCAAATCTGAAACCAAACAAGATATAAGCCACAAGCTTATTCACATTATGACAAATCCCCCGATCGAGGATGACAATCTTGAAGGAGATGATGGTCTTGAAGAAGTTGATGATGACGTTGAATACGTTAATGAGGAACCCTATACACAAAAAATTATAAAATTTGCGTCTATGCATGTGAGTGAAGCAGTGATTAAGAATTTTGAACAGGCCATCATGAATAAAATACGTACAGAGTTGAATGTAAGCTTGTCAAACGGCATTAGTAATCCAGTATTGGGTAGTATTTTTGAGGAGATAGCTCACACGATATTGAAAAATGGAGGAGAATTCAAGATTCGTACTTTAGATGGTCCTATANCATATATTAGTCAATCGATTAATAGGCGAGATAAGATATATACATTTTCTACAATTGAAACGATCACTGATGGAAATTATTTTCGACCAGATAACAAAAATTTCCCATCAATTGATTCTATCATTGCACCCAACAAGCTCTTCCAGATGACAACTGCCATAAATCATCCTATAAAAATGATTGGTTTGAAAAAAGTTTATCCCAAATTAGCAAAGACAGGCGACATTGATTTTTTCTTTGTTGTACCAGCGCAGTTGTTTGACAGTTACAAAAANCAAAATTTTGTTACCACCAATGATNATAACGCCAGGAGAAAACCATCCTGGATTAAAAATCGCGTCAGGCAATATGTTCTAGCAATTGATTTGAGCTCTAAACAAGAAAATGTCNAANAAGGTAATAAATTAGGTAATGTCAGTGATGGTGGTAGACATTCTATATTAGGTGGACGTAAAAAGAAAAAGTAAAAGTAAAAGTAATGATTTATATATTCATTAGATATAGAGTTGCCATTTGTATAACATTGTATAATAATTTTTTTCATTCCCATATTTTGTACTATTTGCTATTTTGTATGAAAAAATCGATTAATAAATTCATGCGGATTGTATATGCTTTATGCGAGTTGGTGCTAGAGGTTTCCTTATCATAATAAAATCCAAATAGCAACTGTGAAAGCATAGAGCGAGACGAAAACTTNGCCATGTGAGATCGATCACCTGAAATGTCGATCTTGTCATACCCATCAACTATCTTGATCTGACTCAGTCTGTTCTATCTTATTAGCCTGGGAATTCTCATCCAAAACAGGCTGACCNGAGGAAAATGAAATAACTCCTTGCTGGAGGCGTTCTTTATTATCCCATATTTCATAAACANGCTTAGGTCCGATATGAAATTTATCAGCCATTTTTTTTGATGCATTGGGTATCTTACCTCTTGATTCTCTAATTTCCTTGATATCAGCTTCTGATAACAGGGTTACCTTAGCATCATAATATGTATCATGGAGACGGGCTACCATCTTTACTTGATTTTATACTATCTAGAAAAAAAAAATATTAATACCGTATAGCACTGCATAAAATACCCCAGGTCTGAATCAATTTACCTGATTTAAAACATTGAATTAGACCCGGTGTGTACGTTTATCCTGTCAGTACTAGACAAATTTAATATATGAAAATTTTAAATTTGATTTAAAATAGTGATTAAATATTCTAATTTTTAGAAAATAAATTAGATTTACATATTACATATTTGATATCTCGAAACGGGTATTTTATATGGGGGATATGCCGAAATGGGGGTCTCTTATGCAGTGCTATACGGTACTTTTCAATAAATATCAATGTGTATCAATATGTGCATATCAATACTTTTCAATGTGTATTAATATATTTCAATACATATTAATACTCTTCAATGTATATTAATATGTTTTCAATGCCCACCAATATGTATCAATANGCATAGTGTTTATAGAAAAATAAAGTGCTTCNGAAATTTCTGGGACTATGCAGTCTCAAAAAATTGCAACATATTTTTTTCCTGNTATGTAACCATGCCAAGATTATGTCCAATGTGCATACATTGAAAGATATAAAAAATAGAGGACACCNGCTGGGTAGTGCATATGAGCAAGAACTCAAAAAAAAAATAAGATCCGTTACAGAATTTAACTCTGAGATTAATGATCTCAGTGAAAAGCTGGTAGATAAGTACAATTATCGAGAAAAGGAGTTCCAGCAAACCTATGCTAATATTGGAAATAAGATTAACCAGTTAAATATATCTAGCGCTAAAGTTAGATCTCAACTTATTTCTGAATAGACGTCTCGTATTGAGCTTGAAGCTGAAGTCAAATCGCTTAAATCAAATATTAAAACACTAAAGAGAGAGCTAACTTT
>QKYT01000655.1:53216-65037 GCA_003550305.1 Glomus cerebriforme
TAAATCTTAATTTTTAATATTCTCTGAAGTCTGAAGTCCTAAAACTGTAAAAAAAAAAATGGTTCTTAAATTATTGTTTTTCTTTANACCTAACTACAAAGTCAAAAAAAAATCATCTTACACCATTTTACCTTAAAAAGNCCAGTCNGATGAAGTAGCCTTGNAAATTCACAGTTCCTACAAAAATCTGATAATAAATTTTTTTTCTTTATTTTTTTCTTTTTATAAAATTTTATTTTAATATTTAAAAAGTTTATTAATTAATAAAGTTAAATATTATTTTACTAATAACATAACTTTATATACAAAGAGAAAGGTAAAAGAAACGTACTTACATTTCTTAAATTTTAAACAAAAACTACCGTCTCACATCAGTGACTTTAAGCCCAGCTTGTCCAAAATTTCAAATAAGAAGTTGGCAATTCGCAAAAACTTACAAAAGAAAAGTAAGAAAAACGTTCTGAAATGTTAGAAGTTAAAACGTTTTTTAAATATAACGCTTCTTAACCATTTTTTTAAAAAAAAAAACCCATTGCCCACGACATTTTACCTTAAAGCCCAGCTTGTCCAAGTTCCAAAAAAGAAATCGGCAAAAAGTCAAAAAACTACAAAAGAAAAGCAAAAGAAATGTTAATACATTTCTTAATTTATTATTTTTAAAAGAAACCCACTGCCCCACCACTTTACCTTAAGGCTGGCTCGTTCAAGATTCCCAAATGAAACTATAGAAGTTGGCATAATGGCATTATACAAAATACAAATACGAAAACATAAACCTACAAAAAAAACAGTAATAGAAACGTTAAGATGTTTCTTAAATAAAAAAAATCTCTGCTTTTCACATCACTATACCTTAAGCCCAGCTCGTCCAAGATTTCAAATCGAAGTTGGCATTCGGCAATAGGCAATTTGTAGTCCTACAAAAAGAAACGTAATAAAAAAAAAATAAATTAATAAAATAAAATTATTAAAATAAAAAAAAAAATTACCATCGTGATGAAGTGACCAATCAAAATTAAACTACGATCACGGTTTACAATTCACGAACTGTTTATCCGATTATCTGATAATCTGTTACTAATCCGATATCTGATATCACTTATCAGGTTGGACCGGATATATCCGATAATCAATTTGGAATCCAGATGGAACCCGTTTGCATAAAGTTCTAACCGTAAAACTGATAATAATGGATATCCAGTTCTAACCATTAATAACGGTTTATGGGTCTGAACACTAGTCCAGATTCTTTCTCTTGAAGCTAAAGTACGTGAATTGAAAGGTAAGTTAGATGACTTGGAACTAGAGCATACATATCATAATTTGGATGCAATGGGAGGGTGATAGAGGAGTCGGCCCAAATAAATACATCTGTAATGGATAATTCCAAAGAGATCGATTCTCTCAGACTTGAATTGAAATGAGCGAATGAGGATTTTAGTTCAAAAGAATATACAATAGAATGTATGGAAAAAGAGATAGAGTCGTCAAATAGCATATACAAACGGGAGCTGGATATTCGGTCTTCAGAACGATTAAAATTGATGGAGGAAAATAGGTCCCTTAGGGACCAGTTAGCGTTAAAGAAAGAACCAAGAGGCGCTTCGCATAATGAAGTAGATAATTTATCGCAACCTTCTGCTCCATCATCTCAATCAATTTCTGTAGGTGGTGCAGAAGCGGTATCTTTACCAGCAACTGCTCCTATTATTGCGAGCTTCTTGATGTCACCAATAATAATATATTCTATACTTACCATAGTACTTATTGCGATTATATGAATCGTGGTCAGGAAATAGTAGAATTCGTAAAAAAAAGCGACTGACATCTCTCTCATGAAAAATACGAAGATAGGCTAGAAATAATACCTAATCATCTATCATATTAGTATTGGCGCTAGTGGGACTTCTTCAAATCTTTTTTGAATGTGGAATAATACCTTTTTTGATAAATTTTTAGGCGGGTTTATTAAGACTTTTTCTGCCTGAGCCACTATACATACTAATAACTATCCAATATGAATTCGATCACTTCCCTTACCATTATGCCCATAATATAGCAAAAATTGATAGTCTTCCATTACAATATCCGTCATTTTCTCCTGATCCGCTATTATTTCACGAAATTCCTGTTTATCTCCTTCCGTGATTGAGAGACGGATTACATTAGTTTTGAAGCCTATGTACTGGAAAACTTGGTCACGTAGTTCAGCTATTATACCAATAAAGCTTATCTTTAAATATGCAGATTTTTTCGGCTGATCGTATCCCAAAGATACGGTTTTGCCAAATTATTATATGCGAAAAATACTAATGATCATCTTCAGGCATTTTCAAGAGGTTACTCTGTGACCAGACCAGAAGAGGTCCACCTCATGATCAGATCGAATATAAGAATTGAAGTTAGTCGATATTATTGCAAGAGAAAAAAATATAAATAATATTATGCGAAGTGCCTTAACAGCTAAGTTTTCTTAGCTGGAATTGCCAGACCTCGCTAAGAGTACTTAACCATATAATTCAATGATCTCATTTATGTTCACCTTGTGAACTGAATCATCAAAATACCTAAAAAGTTTATTGTAAACCTTTTATATATTTTTTAAGCCAGTTTTTTGCCTTTCTCTGGGAATAATCATCAATCTGTTTTTCCTTTTCATCCGTATCCTTGATTTGCATAATTTTATCTGATGGCGGTAGTTGAAACATATCATCTTTGTTAATGAAGCATGTGCACATTCCTACCATTTGTTCTAAATAGTAGCTGACATCTATCTCCATATTAAATTCTTTCGCAATATTTACGAACTCCATATAATCACCCTTCCTTGTCGATTTCATGCCATCTTCTTTATAGCGGGAATCATCGTTCACTACAACATAACTAAAGTGCTTGTTAAAATCAGGGATATTTATATTTTTTTCTCGATTTGCTATTTTTTTTCTCATCCGTTCTATAAATATTTTATTGCATGCGAGACCTCCTTTGGCCTTCTATTTAGACATTGCAATAAACTGGTTAAAATCTCACTACCTAAATCTAGCATCTCGGAGAACATCTTTAACAATTTCTTGAATTGGACATGTGTTATTGATACCTATAGCCTCCCACATAATCTTTTCTCTGATAAACCTGAAGAGCTCAGAATTCTCCTGCTTCACAGAATCAATTCCTTTCATAAAGAGATCATCTGGTTTAAAGTTTACTTCATCTTCATGCCCAATCCCAAAGTACTTCTTTTTACCAGCAAAACATACAGAAAATAATACTTCTTCGTAAGTCATCTTAAGATAAGATGTACTATTTTTTATCCTAAGATAGGTGTTAATCTGATTGCGCAACTTTTTTATTACATCCATAGTAATTTTGACCATTTCAGTCCAGTACGCTTCTTTAGAAAGTTCACCTCTAAAAAAGGCTTCATCACATTTTTTAAAATACTTATCTGGACAGGTAAGATACAAAGAATCAGTATCCCCATATTTGATTCTAAAGCCTTTCTTTTTCACATATTCTGCAACAAGTTTAATATTGTATTTGCCAGCGGAAGTGGTTCCTCCAGCCAATGCATAGAGAAAGATTAAAGATAATGGGTTTCTGGCCTCTCCATAAAAGGTATTCATAAATAACTTGACAGCTTTCTGCTTTGAATTCAAGTAGTCATATTCGAAGCAAAGAGATTTATATTCTAAATCTAACTTCTCAGGGATTCTTTTACCCTTTTCTTTTACTGAACTTATTATCTTTTTAAGTTGATCCTTCTTCTTTCCTAATGAGGCAAGTTGCGCTTTAAATTCTAGTCTCATCACAAATAATTCCTCTAATACGATCAGGTATAAATCTTTCTTCTCAGATTGATTATCATGTCTTACGCATCAAGCTTGAATAGTGTGCTTATTGAATGGAAAGCTAATCTCGTGTAAAGTGTTCCCATTTTTTTTTATAATGACAGCCTCTTCTGGATCAAATATAAATTTTTCTGGAGAGAGATTATAGGCCATAATAAGGCTTGAATATAAAGATGCAAAATCCAAACCCGTTACTGGCCTTTTCATCTCAATACCTTTTTAGGTGAAAAAACATATACACTGGGATACTTATCCTTTTCCATCTTTTCAGGTATCCTTGCACTAAATAGCATATCACATTTAAAAGCATAAGTGCCTAGAAGGTTTTATACCTTCATTCCATTTGCGTGATAGTGTGTGTCGAATAAAGATACATAAGCTATAGAAGCGACTTCTCTGTATTTATTTATTTGACTTAGCTTTACCAAAAGCTTCTGGCAATGCAGTGCATCTATAATACAGTAATATGTTACTTCCCGCATTTTTCTTGCAGTTGACGAAAAGGGGCTTTTTTTTGCCTCTAAATAGATTTTTCACATTTTATCATATGGCATGTCAGCTTTAGCGTCAAGACCGCATTTTTGTAAGAAGAATTTAAGTGAGCCTTCCTTTTTGACTTCAGAATGGGAATAATGCTTTTTGAGGCAAACTCTAACGTCAATTGGTACACATTCTGGCAGTTTAAGGAAGCTGAAAAAGAAATTATTTTCTGCAGAAATTTTAATCATAATTGGACCGCCCAGAAATTCTTTGACTTCCGTATCCTCCTCTCCATTCTCAAGAATATGAAGAGTATTTTCACTATCTGTGTTCTCACTATTCTTTTTCTTTTTTTTCTTCTTAAAAGTATTTTCAGATTTCGCTCCTATCTTTCTACAATATTTTCACTTTAGAATTTCTTCCTTTGTTTCAAACTTTCCTGTCATCCGCTCCCACATCCATTCGAGAATGTTGAGATAATAGGCTCTTTCCATTATGAAACGCCAATCATAGTCTGAATTGTTAAACCCAACTTGGATATCAGGGACAAATGCTCTCCAGCAGAGAGCAAATGTCTTTAGCAGATTTTCTTGGTTTTCACATACGATTGTGGTCCAGTGTGGATCTGGTTCTGTCTCAATGTCAACAAGACATATTTATTTTAGCGATTTTGGATCATCTTTCCAATGCAATGTTATGCAAATCATAAAAACATTTTGTTTCAGATTAAGGACTTCGGCAAATTCATCCAACTCTTGTGATTGTGTTTCTATATCCCATGTGAGGACAAAAGTACGATCCCTTCTGAGTGCTGAAATAAGAAAGTGATCAGTTATCGTAGTAAGGTCTTTAACGAGTTGAAAATATATTTTAGATAAGTAAAATGTGTAGGGCAGAGAGGGTCAATCCTTCCCTTGTACATGTAATTGTCCAGCATAGACCACCCAGAAAGTTGAATTCCATTTTCTCGAGCCACCTTATGGTGGAATGAGTATAAATCATTTGAAGCAGTTTCGTAATTATTATCTTGGACGGTCTTAATAGCTGTTTTTTTTTTACTGGTACCACTCATATAGATTCGTAAATATGTCTTTTTTTCCGTATAATAATCCTGAAAAGAAAAAGCTTTAATATGCTCAATTTTTTGAGTCTACACCTCCCCAGAGAGAATATCCCTTACTTTCATTTCACATTCATCTGGAGTCTCTCCATCTGGAACAAGAATGTCAAAGAATACTCGAATACCAAAAAGTGTTACTACNGCCTTTTGGCCATTAATAAGAGAACTATAAAGATGAAGTATATAGCAGTATTTTCCATTTATCTTTACAGCTATGAAAGGGATCTCTTCCCATTTGGCCAGAGCATTGTTGAGAATTGCAGATAATCTCGCATCATTTTTCATAACTATATCATTATGGGTTGGAATGTCATTCAAGTAGGTTTCACTAGAATAGCGATCAGTTGGCCTGATTCCAGAGGGACCTCTTCTGGTTTATCTTTTTCAGCCTCTGGGCTAAAAAAGATGGAGGGTGTCGAGGAACTCTGGAAGCTCAAAATGGGTCATAGTATTTTTTTGAAATATGATAACTAAGTATACCCTTCGGTATAATACCCTAGGAAAAAAATTCAAAATAAAAATAAATATTATTATAGATATCAAAGATTAATCGAGAATAATACTGAAGATGAACGATTCTGATGACATATTTATTTTCATTAATAATTACATTGCGAAGGGTGAATACATTTGCTAGTATCGCTCCAATAAAGGGATAGTTTGTGAAAATCTTGCATAATGACTAGAAGGATGTCATATTCACTAAAAAAGACGCTAGCGACCTCTATGCAAATAAGATAGGTGTTTAAGACTGACAGCATCAAATATGGATATTGTAATTTGCATGTAAATAAGTTCATATTATCATCAGAAGAAATTAGAAAAGATGCTTCAAAATGGACAGATATCAGAAGCATTGGAAGAGGCTCTCGATAAAATGAAAATACCTAATATAACAAGTTGGATTTAAAAAGTTGTCCTAGGTAAAATTTCTCTGGGTACACTTCTGAGGTCGTTAAAAGTAGGTTTTTTGATGCTTATAGATTTCTGGAAAGTCTTCTAGATAAATGACCCTAGTGTCCTTAGTGTCCTTAGAAAAAATCAGAATACCCAACCTTTTTTTTATTTTTTAAGCATACGTATATTACGCATATACCATCCATATACCACTCATATAGCATACATATGTAGCATAGGAAAAGTTTCAAATTTTTTCCTACAATTTTATTCTTACTAAGAACACCAGGGATACTAGTGTCAAACATAGAGAACATAACTAAATAGCTTCAAACCCTTAAAACAGATATTGAAGTTGTTCTCAAAAGTGTCCCCAGAGAAATTTTACCTAGTACATCTCACCAATATATCAGCTATAAATAGGCAATAGTTGGGGACTGGCGCAGTAAGGCACAGTATAAAATCAGCTAGCATTATTCCACAATTTCAGCCAGATACTTGGATATAACAACTCGACATCCAAGCTGGCAAACTACCAGTTCTATGACAGTTTTACGGTAGCTATCAGGTCACTACCAGGTCATTACTATGGTGCCAGGCTGGATTCTCAAATTACATATCCAAAAGATCAGCCAGAATTATAACATAGTGTCAGCCAAAATTAATTGCAGATTTGGATCGAATTACTACGTCACCTAACATTTTTTTTTTACACTATTTCAGTATCTAGAAAGGCAACCAAATAAGCATGAATTCTTAATAAAGAACTAGTATTCAAACTAGCATAGAGAGCCAGCACTCTCATTACAAAACCAGGTATTCAAAGAAGACTGGAAAGCCAGAACCAACAATATAGATTTTATTATGTAAATGGATTAAAAACAAGAAGAAAGCAGTCACTATTAGATCATAATATCACCATTAAATTAAAGTACTATCAGTCACCATTAGACTATGAAGTTACTGCCATATTATATAGGAAACAGTTGAAATAATGTTATAAATGCAAAGGAGCTACCCATAAGTAGGTTATGAAGTCCCTATCAGATTATGAATAATAGGTTATGAAGTTACCACCAGATTATGAAATTAGNTTATGATATCANTGCTATATTATGAAGTTACTTTTATATTATGAAGTTACCAACAGAATATGAAGTTACCATTATATTATGAAGTTACTGGTAGACTATAAAGTTACCAACAGATTATGAAGTTACTATTATATTATGAAATTACTGGTAGACTATGAAGTTACCTTTATAACCTAATCTAAGTCGCATATGAATTCATAATATAATTATATTATGAAGTCACATGCGACTCCTTTTATTATACTATAATATTATGTTATATTTTAATATCTTTAATTATTTTAATTATTTATTCTAACTTTATTAATTTATTATTTTACTATTTTTACTTATTTTTGATAAAATTTCTATATAATATTTTTTTTATATTACAAATATCTTATTTTAAAGATTTGTTATTCTAAAAAATACTTCTATTTTCATATATTTTTTTACATTTTTTTATAATTTACTATTTTTAATATTTCATAATTTTTTAATGCTCATATATGCCTTTATTGTATCTAAAGTTTCCTACTAAAACTAAAGAATTTTAATATGTTAAAATTATTAAAACTATTTTAATATTTAATATTAGCCTTCTGATTTGTTAAAATATTAAAATAGTTTTGATATGCTAAAATTATTTTAGTATTTTAGCATAATATAGTATTTTTTCATGTATTGGAGTAAAGGATATATATAACTTACTTATAATATTTAGACTAATAATCTTATAAATAAAAATAAATATATATTGTTTATCTTAAAAAAAAAAATTTACAATAAAAAAAAGAGAGTTAAAATTTATACGCTCCTATATTGCAACACATCCTCTTAGATCAAATAATTTTAATTGAATTTAATTAACCAAATATATTACTACAAATTTTTAAAATATGCATTAATTTACAAAGAATTTTATTGGCTAATTTTTTATTTATTTTATTTATCACAATCATTTCTTTAATAACAAATTGTATATGCTTTTATTATATATAACATAAAGAATAATGATAATAAATAAAAAATAAAGATGAAAATAGTAATAAAAATAAAAATTCATGATAATAAAAGTAAAAAAACCCAGAATTAAAATACTATTATAGAATTAAGCAATATTATGAAATTAAATACCATCACAAAATTAAAGTACCATTATAGTAGCAAATTAAGCATCATTACAAGATTAAAGCAATATTTACAAAAAAAATAAATAAAAAAAGAATATTAATAATGATAAATAACATTTTTTTTTTAATTAAAAATACTTTCACCTATAATTATAAGATTTTTAGATTTCCTATAAAATTAAAGGAAAAAAGAAATGTTAGTGAATTATATTAATATTTCTTAAAATTCATTTTGAAAATTTTCAACTTACCCAAATCTTCAAGACCATTCCTTACAAAATTTTTAAAAAAAAGAAATGTTAATACATTATACTAACATTTCTTAAAGCCCATTTCAAAAAAATTAAACTTATCCAAAGTTCCTAAGGCCATTCTTATAAAATAAAATAAAAAAAGGTTAGTGAGTTATACTAATATTTTTTAAAATACATTTTGAAAATCTTCAATTTATCTAAATAATTAAGGCCATTTCCTACAAAATTTTTTTAAAAAAAAATATTAATATATTATATTAATATTTCTTAAAGTCCATTTCAAAAAAAGTCTAACTTACTGAAATTCTTAAAGTTGTTTCTTATAAAATTAAAAAAAAAAGAAACATTAGTATATTATACTAATATTTTTTAATTTTAAAAAAAAATTTAACTTACTGATTGAAGTTTTCAAGACCATTAAAAATGGGTTTGCTAAAGTCTAAAGTCTAAATGTTTTGTCAGCTATTTTTAAAAAAAAAAAAAATACAAATTGAAAAATAACACTTTAAAAAAATCAATCAAAATTTTATTTTAATCATGTGATATAAAAGAGAATATATTATAATGCTCCCATATAAAATTATTATTTTCAAAAAAAAATATTAAATTTTTTTTTAAATTATTTTATTATTGGCGATTTCTATTTGTACACGGGGTGTCTGAATACGGGGTCATAATTCTAGCCGGAATTAAATGATCTGTGATAAAATTTCCTTTTTAGGAATTTAGTATAACTGAAAATTCTCCAGCCAAAATTAGGAATGTGACAAATAAGATGTGATGAATATTATTTCACATCTTGAAAAAATTCTGTCACTAGAATAAATAGAAAAAATGAAAACAGAAGGTGTGATACGGGGGGATAAATTATCATTTAGTAAAAATCATATGATCCATATCCAGACATCCCATGTAAACTTAGAAATTTCTTTATTATTTTATCTTCTAAATATAATTTAAAAAAAATCTATTTATCGCCATTTTCAAATTACTGTGATCAGGTAATTTGTCGATCAATTATAAAAAAATAGTGTGACATAAAAGTGCATACTAGTAAAAATTTCTCACATAATCATTTTCTTTACAACTTTTTAACTTTTATTAAACTTCATAATCTAAAGTAGTTAAAGTTTACATTTTCAGAAAGTATTTTATATGAAAGTATTCTTTAAAGCTTGAGATTCCTATTTTTGATTCCTAGCGATTCCTGAAGATTCCAAGCAATTCCAAATGATTCTACATGATTTCACTGTAAGTTATATTATAGAAGTTCATTTTTAAGTTTATTATTGTAAAATATATTGATTATAATAAGTAAAATTATTTCTTTTTATTTTTTTTTGTATAAATCTTTAGTAAATTTGCATTTTTTTATAATTCTTATTCTAACTTAAATTTTTAATTTTTCTAGAGAATAATTATTTTAAAAAGTTTTTTTAACATCTTTATTGATTCATATATTCCTGTTATGAGTTTATAAGATTTGAAAATATTTAGTATTTTAATATTAAAGGAAATATTTATTTTTTAAAGAAATTTTTTACTATTTTGTAATAATCATGAAAATAATTTGAATTTTTATAATAATTTATTATTTTTCCTTAATAAATTTATTTATAATTATTGTATATGATTAATTTATCTTATTACTAGTTTATTTTAATATTTTATCTTTTTTTTTTAGTTTATCTTCGGTTATTTTTTTGTGTTTTTGTATGTTTTTAGTATTTTTTTTATAATTGATCGATAAATCATTTAATCACAGTAATTTGAAAACGATGATAAATTTCACTTCAGATAATTTTTGAATTTTAATCATCTCAGGTAATTTAAAATTTTAATTTCATTCTTCAGATAATTTTAATTTTGTATCACATTTTAATACAAATATATTTTTCTATTTTAATATTTCTTATTTTTTTTTCTTTCTTTTAAACTGGAATTTAGTTTTATATTTTAAAATAGTAAGTAATTTGTTCTTTGTTTTAAGAATATTTACCAATACTTTTCTATTATATTTTATATATATTTTAGATTAGAAAACTTTTGAAATAAATAATAATTTTCAGATTTTCTATTTTTGACTTCAGAATGTAATTTTGATATTTTGGTAGTGTAATAAATTAAGAATTTCTTTGAGATTAAGCAAAAATTTTTAGCAGGTTTAAATTTACTTACATACAAATTTTCATAAATCTATCACAAATATTGATAAAGTTATATATACTTTTCATAACTGTACTAATTTTTGAACTTTTATTTTTAATTTTAAAGTATAATTTTGATACTTTAGTATTAAGTAAAGTGTTTTTTTAAAATTAAAAAAAGTAGGTTTATTCAATAATTTTTTTTTTTTTTTTTTAAGACAAGTTAAACGTATTTATTGTATATGATGTCTAAAAGACGAATACATTCTATAAATTACGCATACATCCTCTAGAAGAAAAATGTAACTTGTCGNGCCAGATTATCAGTTTGTAAAGGTAGAAATTGAAACAAATTTCCCTTAGCACGAGTGGCCCTTACGCTTTACCTCAAATCTGCCGACCCTGTACCATTGTAATTATTTAGATTAATACTATCTACTTGTCTAACTAACCNATTTTTTTNCACTAAACTACCATTAATATGATGAGAACTATCTATATCTATATTATTATTACTACTATTATAATTACCCATCGAATCCTTAATGAGGCCCAGGGACTGCAGTATCTCTTTACAGTACATACTTTGAATTTTAGCTGACAATTGATGAATCTTTTTAAAGCAAAATTCGTTGTGCGCGATTCCCTTGTTGACAAAGTCCTGAACAGTTTTAAACCCTTGTATAGCGGCTTGTTGGAGTCTGNTCGATTTGTCCAATACTTGATTTCTGAATTCATCGTAAGGGGTGTTGTTTTGGATATATGCAATTTTCTTGTTGTATTTGGTGTCAACGGATGGAGTGGGAGGCAGAGTTGTAATGCTTGAATTGGAAGTCATCTGTTTAGATTCCCACTCTTTGACTAGCGTA
>QKYT01000656.1:0-34366 GCA_003550305.1 Glomus cerebriforme
GGTAGGTTATGTGTAAAGTTGCGGAGTATTACATTATGTAAAATGAAATATTAATGCTAGATTACGCGTAAAGTTATGGAGTATTACACTATGTAAAATGAAATGTTATATAATTAGTCCTCGTAAATATTTTGAAGTATTACGCAGTGTTTCGAAATATTACGCATCTTAATATAACGGAGTATTACACTTGGTAAAATTACGGAGTATTACACCACATAAATCATCGGAGTATTACGTTCCGTAATCTTTCGACGGGATCGTAGCCTTACGTAGTATTACAAAGGCGTAAATTTATGAAATACTTCGTACTAAATAAATTCCTGATGTAATTCATTGTTTTTCTACAAATGGTACTTAAGGAAAATGTAAATGGTGCATACAAGCTTTGCATTGAAAACCATGTTAATTTTGAAGAAAATGGCTATATGTATAAAATAAGTAAAATATATACCGAGTTGTAAGTAAATTATCTTATTGTTGAATTTATTTTTATTTTTATGACTCTAACTTTATTATTTGGTATAGTATTTATAGAAGCAAGAATAAAGTCGATATTCTGGATTATGCAGGAGATACGTATACAGAACTTGATATCATCATAAAGACTTTCAGGTATATTATTGAAAGACTGAACCCTGGTTTTGAAATATATCAAAAATGGTTAGTAAAAGGTATGGGATATTTGTTAACTTCATAATTAAACTATTTATTATACTCACAAGCATATTCATGGTCTAAGGAAGGAATCCTTCTCCCCACTAAGTAAAAGTAATGACTACAACAAGGGCAGAAAATGTGACTTGTGCTTTCTATCAATGTCTGAAGTAGACATAGGGAAGTGGGAATTTGTATTAGAAGTAATCTTTTCATAAGGTTATTGGTGATCATTGCAGGTCTGTTAAAGTTAATCAGTTTATTTTGAATGGATTGTTAAATCTTAACCTCACTGACAAGCAGGCTAAAAGTATTAAAATGCCCTTTATGCAAGTATATGATACAAGTGGTCAAATATTAATCAAAGATTTGGTTGAGAACTTCTATGTAATATATCCTGAACCAAAATTTGAACTTTCGATAAGACTTTAGCATATTAAAAAGCTTAAATCTGCTGTCAATACTATAAATTTTATTATGGTAAGCTTGATTCCATTTTATTGCTAAAAAGTTTTGCATATTAAATCTATGTTAATATTTTGCATAGGATATGTATGAACAAATAAATAAAATAGCAGAGACTCAAAAAAACACACGTAATGGATTCGATGATATTTTTAGTAATGATTCTAATATCAAACCTACTCATTATAAGGTCAAATATATATATAAATCATAGTGGTCCTCAAAGGATAAAAAATCATAACAGGAAATTCTTTTTTTGCTATATGAAAATCATATTTAGTTTTATTGTGTATTAGTTTAAGCAATAACTGAAAATCATCTTATTGAAAATAATAAAAATTTCACAGGTATTATCTTATTAGTAATTCTATATAATCTTTTATAACTATTTGGTGTTATGCATACACTTTGTTTCGTGTATTAAACTATTTATATTACAAAAAATCCAATGAGAAGAATGAAATAAAAAATTCAATTTTCCCATATGTTTACCACAAAAAAATCACATGATCTTAATTATTTCCCAAGGGAATAGTTTTTCACAACCTAAATTTGGAACTTTTGTCAAGTATCAGATGTGATAATCTAATCCTAAAATCTGTGATTGAGGGACCATCAATAATAATGATTCATCACATATAAGTAAAATGTGTCACAAATACAAATTTTTTCTTGGCAAGTGATCTGTGTTCCAAATTGGAATAGACATGTAATTTTTTTGGCGTATAAAATACTATAATTTCTACCTCGCATAATATTGCGGCACATTTTACTGCATCCTGATAACATAATATCTCACCTTAGCAATTAGAAAAATAGCATTTTCTTGCAGTTGTATTTTAAATATATTAATAAAGAATTTTATAAAAGTTTTGCCTATATCAGGCTGGTAATTGTTAACCAATGTATTAATTATTCTACATGCATTAACGATCATTACTAAATGTATTATTTTCCTGACTCCATAGATCACAATACTGCACCCTGGTAACATGATGTCCCACCTCAGCAATAAAATAAACATTGCACTATAAGTTATGTCAGTTATGACATTTCTTTTTTTAGCTATACAGAATCTGATTGGCTGATCATCTCGTGATTTATAGAAACTCGCCAGCTCCTGATTTTAGAATTATCAAAAAACTGGCAGGAAACTAAAGAGATTATATGTGATACAAATTTTAGCTGTGCATAGTTTAGCCGTCTATGGTGATTGGGTCTAATTTAACTGAATCATAACGTCAGGAAAAAATATGAATCTGGTTTTCACCTGAACAATCGAATAAAAATGAATATGGTTTTATTATAGTATAATATTGCTAAATCAGCTAAAATTAATAAATACTTTAAAATCATTATAATCTGTTATAATCTACTAAAACACTAATATAGTAGAACCTATTCTAAGTTAAATCAAGTAAGCTATGGTGATGTAAACTTTGAAAAATATAGAAAAATAGTTGATGCAATATGGCCTTTAACAAAAAGATGTGATTACGAAATACCAGAAATATAGTGCTCTCGTATTCGTGATCCATTTAGGAAAATACTTGAAAAGAATCCAGAAATCTTTTCTAAGAATGGATATATTACAATATGTGAAAAGTTTTATGAAGGTGATAAAGTCAGTGCTTAACCAACTGATTATATATATTGTAGTGTATGTGACTCCTTAGTTTTCATATCTGGAGGTAATTATAGTGCCCGTCTCTATTATGATAACCACTTTAAAAAATGTATTTCTGAAAATTCTATTTTAAAATTCTCAAATCTATTAATAGAAGGAAATTTCAGATCTAGCAATATAAACAGTACATATTACAAGAAGAGGTTAAAATTAATCATCTTTCTTCAAATTTTGAGCCAGCTTGTATTTTTAATGCCAGGCAAAAAATAGTTTCACCAATTTCTCATATGTTGAACCAAAAATCTAAAGCACCAACTCCTCTTCCTCTATTATCACGAAAACCTGTTGTATTAATGTGATGTAGTGCAAGTACACCTGAAATTTCTAGCAAGACTAGTTTGGGTGATTTTGCTAAAGTATATTTTGATTCTGTGTGGAAAAATGCAGGAAGAAAATAGACTTAATATCTTTCAACTGAATATTAACATTAATATTAAATATATTTAGCCAAAAATAATATATTTTATTTTTTTTTGTGAAATGAATAGCTACATTAATCTGCATGCATGATTACCTAGTAAAATTATATATGATCTGCAGACGCTATGCATGATCTACCTATTCTAGGTTAAATTCTCTAATCTATAACTATTTTAATAAAGTATTTTTTGAGAAGTTCAGGAAGATAATAAAGGAATTTTTGATTGCAAGACAATATAACTATCAGTTTGAGAATTTCTATGCAGTAGTTATCCAGTGAGCTTACAAGAATTACAAGAAAAGATCTGAATCTTTGGCAAAATGAGTTTGGGAAGCAGTGAGGAATGATGGTACTCCTGACGAGAAGAAGTTTTTAGATATTGTTTCTCGTAATAAAATATATCATTTCATTAATGGAAAACTAATAGAATCTAATTATGTGAGTGACCAATTTTATGTAGAAAATAATCATAACATTTATTCTGCTACTACTTGAGCAAAAGTGAAGAGAAATCAGTTATATAAATGATTATGTACTGTAGCATATCTAACTACTTTTAGAGTATTATATTAATAAAGCTACATAGTTGTTAGAGCCTCTTAGGATATATTAATTAATAGATTATAACATCTTAGGATATATTAATTAACAGATTATAACGTCTTAGGACATATTAATTAATAAATTATAATGTTTTAGGATATATTAGTTTTACACAAGTAATGTTCTAGAACATATTAATATATTAATATATTAATATATTTCAGGATACTACTTATGTTAGTTGTGTATGATATCTGTCTGATATTTATTATAATATATCAAAAGCAAAATAATTTATATTTAATATAATATAGCTAATTTTAATAAAAAGTAAATAATTTTATAACAAACTTTTTTTTATTTAGTATGTAGATTATTTTTAATTAAGGTTTAGATTTAAACAAACTTAATAAAAATATTAAAAAATTAACAAATTCTGATATTAATTCTTCAAATTCAAACTATATAAATTAAACTCAAATTGATCTTTAATTGAATTTTGCAGAACTTTAGTAAATAAAAAATATAAAATAATACTATAAATAGTATGTATTGTTGATAGGATTATCAATGATATTATTTGTAATATTACTATACTAAATTGGATAGTATTAACCTTAAATAATAGTTTTTATCTTTTAGAAAAATTTTTAAATTTAATAATAGATCTTTTCTTCTTTCTATCTCTTATTTAATAGATACTAAACATATCTCCTTACATCTGGTTAAAGTCAAAGGCCACTCTGGTGACTCCCTTAATGAAGAAGCGGATAGACTAGCTAAATCAGGTACTCAAAGTTACCATACTATCGGTGCTTGCCAGTTTTACGACTTTGCATCGATCCAACACCAATTGGTCTGGAATAATATTCCCGTGGAAAAATCTACTCGCTCCTTCGTCAAGACACTTTATAACGCCAAAATAGCTGCAGCATGGTCCACGAACTATTACAATTATGATTTATTTGACAGCACTTACTCCTCCACACATTGGACCTCCCTGTGGTCTGCATTTTACACCAGAAACAACTCACTTTGCTTCCACTTCACAATTCACGACAGTTTTTCACACTGATTAAAACTCTTAACGCTGGTTCTTCCCACTATGAACATTATGAAGGAATGACATCCGGCGAAATTCTCGACGGATAAATGCTTCTATTGTGAATCTGAACAAGAAACCTTTTTCCATTTGATCAGATATCCCAGTTTAACCTCAAAATGGTCCTGCATTATCAACAAAGTGATTGCTAACACCTCTCAATTCATCATCAATTGGGATCCTTTCTCTAATTCAGATGATCGTCATGCGCAGCAAGATGCTGTACTTTCCTTCCTCAATAGCTTCTTTACTGCCAACCTTCTTGATCAAAATGACAAACATTGGCTCTTATTTCACACACTCAGATCCATATACTTCACCTTCCATTTCAGCTCTCTCCACGGAATCACCAGATCTAACCAAATCACGTTTCAAATTCTGGACAAGCTGACCTCTTTCCTCATTTAAGCCTTTCATCATTACATTTGGCTTCCACGTAACAAGCTCTTTAAAAACTTGGAATCATCACTTCAATCGATGAGTTCTAANTNACCTCCTTCTTCGAGCANACCTCNCTCTCGTNNCAGCAAAATTCATCATTATATTGGTGAATCCCCGTTTGATGAATTCCATAATCCTATAGAGAGTATCACCACACGTGAACTTTGTGCCTTCTCCAGATGGAAAGATAGAATGGTTAGTTTTATTAAAAAAGGTCATCATTTAGGGGACATTGTTGTTAAAAAGGTGGATAAATTAGCGAAACTCACAGAGGGAATGTATAATAGTATTTTGTATGANAAATTGGACTTAAATTTANNTANACATAATTATTTATTAGATAGATTAGTTAGTCACTTTGATTTATCACAGGTACAAGGTCGGGAAGATTAGATTATGATGGAATTTAGTTCTTGATAACAAAACTTTTCTCCTGAATTTAACCTTCACGTGACAAGTTATGCTTTTCTGTTAAAGAGGGTATATTCGTGATTTATCTCTCGTAATTATGTATTCTTTTAGAACTTCAATAATTATAATAAATGCGATTAACTTGTCTTGTAAAAAAAAAAAAAAAATAATAGTTTTTATTTATTTAGTTTAATATAATTTGATAGTTTATTTAATTTGTCAAATTTTATAAAAAATAAAAGATTATATTTATTAGATTCATTTATTTATTATAAAATCAAATGTCAATATATTATATATTTAAAAGAGAATTCTATCTTTTATATTAAATTTTTGAAATCTATAATCAACTAGTGATAGCAGAAGAATATTGATCATTATATTAACTTCTGTTTAAAGTAATTTCTGTAATTCTTTATCAGTAATATTAACACATCATGAAATTTTTAAAGTACTACCTTAGTAGTATTATTATCATCTTCTAAATTTGCATTTTCATCATCATAATCATTTTCATTATCCTCATCATTATCGTAATTACTATTATCATTACTATTATTTTAACATATGTGAAACTTTATACAACTCAGATGATCAGCCTGATTTATACCATAATTATTTATTTGCTATATTTTAATTTTACTAATATAATTAATTTAGCAAGTTAATTTAATTATAGCATATCAGTATTTATAAAATTCAAAACTATAATTATTACATTATAATATGTCAAGTATATTGTCATAATTAAATTAATTATATCAGAAAGTATAATACTGATCATTTGCTGATTACTTTTAAAAGTATAATATCATATTTTATCAATAAAAATTTTGAATTTTTTTAAATAAACTTAAAACTTAATATAAATTTTATATAATTCTTAAAATTATAATTTTGTCTGCTTTACAAATTTACTTAGAATTTTAAATAATATTATAAATATTATTTTTGAGATATATAGTATTTTTTATATGAGAGTAAGTAATATTTGAATTTCATCCTAAATAAATAATAAATTTAATAATTTAATTTTATAATAATATACAAAAATATTTTAAATACTTCTAAAATAATTATTGATTTATTATTTATTTTAAAATAAAAAATTTTAATTAAATTATATTATATTTTTAGGGATAAATTTATTTCTCATTCCAGATAAAGAATTTATTATTCATTCTTATAATTTTTTCTAAAAATAAATAATTATTTTTATTGATAATTTTAAAGTTTTTTTTTTATAGAAGTTTTTAATGAATTTTATTTGATATATTTTATATTTTTAATTAAAAATACAACAAATTTATTTGAATTTAATGATTGTATTTTATTAGTATTAGAGTTTCCATTTGATATTCAAATTGAGATTCAAACGTTTGAAAAGATTTAAGGTATGGATTCGAATATGATTCGAATCTCACATGATATTCGAATCTTAAATCCTAAAAATTTGAGTCGAAAATAAATAATTTTTTTTTCTTGTAAGCTTCTTGCGGTTCTTGCCTTTTTCCAAAATGGCAATTTTGAATTTTGGTCATTCAGTGGGTGGCTTCTAGGAATATAAGAACGAGTTAGATTAATTTATTCTTTTATTTTTTTTTTTACTATTAAACTTATGTTTTTTCTTCTTCTTATAGGCTTCATCCAGAACAGCAATTTCCGAATTTTGGTAGGTAACTTTTAAGAATACAGGAACGAGTGAGTTAATTTATTTTTTTGTTTTATTTTTTTTATTATTGACTTGTATATTTTTTCTTTTTGTAGTATTCTTTTAGGACAGCAATTTCTGAATTTTGGCGGGTAACTTCTAGGAATATAGAAACAAGTGACGGAGTGAGTTTATTTTTTTATTAATTTATTTTTTCTAAAACTTATAATATTCTTACTTTTTTTTCTCTTTTAGGCTTCTTTTAGATGGAATGGTAGACTTCAAAATCTGGATTTGATAATTATAAGCAAATTTTCTTTTTTTTTTATTTAAGATGTAACTAATGTTTTTTCCTTATTTGCTTTTGTAAAATCAGCTTTTTGAACTGGATAATGGATAGTGAAATGGAATATTTATCAAAGGCAGGCATAAACAAATTTCTTGTATTATTTCATGTTTCTTTATTTAATTATTTCTTGTACTAAAATTTACATCCGTTTTCATTAATATTTCAGATTTTTATTATATTCAACTAGGAATAAATGAATTAAGTGATTGATAATTAGTTATTTTGACTTATCGACTTAATATATTTTTATTTCACTTTACTTATTGTGATGTATAATAGTTAACGTTAAGTAAGAATGAATAATGTAATAAATATATTTGTTGTATTATTTGTATTATAAAATAAAATAAATTCATTGATAAATCATATTATTGTTCATCTTGTAGATAAAACTCTCCCAAATTAAACTCTATTTCTTCCATTAAATAATTATATTTGAATCACATAGATACATTCAAATCATATGACATATTTGAATCACATGATATATTCGAATTTTAAAATTAATATCTAATGTTGTATGACTTATGAATGAACATTCGAATATACTAATTTCAAACAGAAGTACTAATTAGTATTATATTAATATGAAATTTTTACCAAAAATATGTCTTTAATATTATTACAAAAAAATTCATAACTCTATATTCACTTGAGCTAGCATCATAAAAATTAATAAACAATTATTTCCATGCCTGCTGAACAACTTTACTTAAGTTTTCTTTGCTTATTTTTTTTGGCCAAATTGTTTAAATTATACTTAAAAGTAAAAAAATAAAACACATTTAAGTATTTTTACAAAAAAATTTGTAATTTCACAACTACTTAAACTAGTTTCATGAAAATTAATATGCAATTATTTTCATATCTGCTAAAAACTTTACTTAAGCTTTCTTTGCTTATTATCTTTAGCCAAAGCATTCAAATTATGCTTAAAAGTAAAAAAAACAAAATGTGTTTAAGTATTTTTACAAAAAAATTTATAACTCTACAAACACTTAAATTAGCCTCATAAAAATTAATAAACAATTATTTCCATACCTGCTGAACAATTTTACTTAAGCTTTCTTTACTTATTTTCTTTGGCCAAAATGTTCAAATTATGCTTGAAAGTAAAAAAACAAAACATATTTAAGTATTTTTACAAAAAAATTCATAATTTCACAAGACTACAACCACTTGAGCTAGTCTTATAAAAATTAATATATAGTCTAATCTTGATATAATGAACCCACGATATAATGAACTCTCGATATACTGAACTTTTTTTAAGAAACCAGTTTCATAATATATAAAAAAATCTCAATATACCGAACTTCATATGAAACTTGATATAGCATATACCGAACATGTATTGATCTACCATCTATTATAAAATATAATAAAAAAAATCTTGATATACTGAACTGGTCATGTGATTAGTAGATTATAAATAATATCTTTTTATCTGTTGAGCCAAAAAAGAAAAATTGTAAATGTAAATAAGTAAAATTTTTTTGAACATTTTATTAATAATAATATAATCTATGAATTTTTAAACATTTATTTTTTTAATTTTTAATTTTAAGAAAAGCGTGGTATTGTTACAGATTATGAACACATTTATTTTTTACAATAATAAAAATTTTATATCGAAATACATAAGATAAATCACGTGATTTTTAATATACCGAACTGTTTATTACTTACTCATAGAGTTCGGTATATAAAGAAAATTTGATATACCGAACTACCTCTATATACCGAACTTTTGCTCTTAAATTACGAGTTCGGTATATCGAGATTAGACTGTACAAGTATTTTCATATCTGCTAAATAATTATTTTAAGTATTTTTTATCTATTTAGTTAACTAAAATAACAAAATTGTGTTGTGAAATCTCTATATAATATGAAAATCATGTTTGTTAAAATTATTAAAGTATAACTTTATGATCAAATTTTTATATTGATAGGTTTGGTTTATTGTAATTATAAACATTTTTTCTTAGTAAAATATTTTTTGTGTAATATTAAATTGATCAGTATACATGAGATTTCATATTAGGTGAATTTGCAAATCAATTAAAAAAAATTTTTTAATTTTACTTTATGTTAAAATAAAAAAAACTTAATATAAAATCCATCTAACATAGTTAATAACCCATTTAACTTATGATAGGTCATTTTATAAGTTATATGAATAGTTATAGTAAATAGTTTTTTTTATTTTTTAACTATTTTTTTTATTTCTATTTCTTTCTTTTTTGTTATATTTTTCTTAAAAAAATTTTGTTCTAATTTCTTTTTTTTTTTTGTAGTTTCTTAGATATTTTTAGAAATAAAAATTGTTCAAAAAGCAAATTTTTATTTCTTTCAATATATATCTTTATTTTGGCATGGTAAAGGATTATTTTGAATGATTTTTAATTAGAGTGGCTTAGCAATAATACATGATATTGCAGATGAACCAAACCTGCCCATATATAAAAAATATTTAGCTTTATTAATTAATGAAAACTTTTAAAATAAATTTTTAAAACAAAAAGAAAGAAAAGAAAGAAGAAAAAAAAGATTTGAAAAGTTTTTGGAATGATAAACAAATAAATATTGTTTAAGAGTGATGCCAAAAATGAAGGGTATTTAAAGTCATGTTCGATCATCATATGATTTGAAATAACAAATATTTTATAAACTATGGTAATCCAGGTCAAATAGTTTTGATAGATATTATCACACTTTTAATAGATTGAACTGAAACATAAGATTAATATGAACTTGAAACCCATTGAATAAATGTATTTTAGCATGCTCTACAAGATTACTTAAGTCAAAAAAGTTAATTTTTAATAGTGTTTTTGACTTTTGCTAATCATATTTAAAAATAGATAAATAAATTTTAGTAAACATGAAAAAAGTCAAATAAATAAAAAACGGCATTCTAAATCTCATTAAGCATTCTAATTAAACTTGCAGAGTAGGCCAAAATACATTTACCATATGTATTATATAAATTTTATTTAGAAAAAATGATTTTTTTTGAATCATGTAATCAAACATGGCTTTAGATATCTCCTAAAAATGGAAATGTGATTAGGAGGTAAGTAATATCAATCTCACACTCCAGATGAGAAATAAATTTTTCCTACTTTTAATATGAATAAAACAAGTAAAAAAAACAGTTTATACTCAATAAAAACAATTAGTTTACTAAATTTTTAATTATTACTCATTGCTTTGCAATGGGTTTTAGTTTAATTCCGGCCAGAATTATGTGTATACATATCAATTTCCTTTTTCGGAAATTTGTGTAACATTGTACTACCGTTTGATCCAATAATCCAATTTTCGTAGAAAATAAAATTTCCTTTTTGGAATTTGTGTAATATCACGTGATCAAATTACACAATTGTAAAGCATTTATTTATACAGTTAATCTAAAGGTAACGGTTACACAACAAATATTTTTTATTAGGAAAAAAGGTTTTTGTCTAAGATTAAAAAGGCTATTATTCAAATTAATATCCAATTATATTTATTTGAAATTATTATATGCGGTGACAATGACATCGATGACATTTAGCAATACATATATACAGTATATTTACTAAATTATAGACTTATTCTATAAAAATTGGCCAGTATTACAAAGGATCTCTATGTTCCTACTGTGCATTTCGTAACAAAAAGACCTAAAAAAGCTATCGCTATGATGATCAGTTGCAGCTTTAATTTAATCCATATTGTTATTTACATATTGGATCAAGTTAGAGTCAGTGAGCTGTGGGAAGCTGTTTTGTTGTTTGTCTTCAAATCGAGAAATAGATAGTGTTAGAAGTAATATCAACATGATACTCTAATATTTTGTTACTTTTATGACGTCTTACAACGTTTTTAAATAAGTACAGCATTTAATAAATTTGGTAACTCAAATTTGTGGGCATTTTTTTTTTTAATTACTTCTAATACAGTCAAAACGACGATATTAATTTAAAAATGTACAAAAAATATATCAAAGGGATTATAAAAATAGAAATTTAAATATTTTAATATTACACAAGATTATAAAATTTTTTTTGTTATTATGAAAGAGTTGGACCAGCACGAACAACCTCTGGATCAGTTTGTTCTTGATAAATTTTGAAATTTTCAATAAAACGTTTAGCTAACTCATCTCTAGTTTTAATAAAATTCTCTTTAGCTCCTTTCCAAGTTTTAGAAGGATTTAAAATTTCTGTCGGTACTCCTGAACATGATTTTGGAATTTGAAGATTAAAAACATCATAATTTTCATATTCTGTTTTAGCTAATTCACCAGAATGAATAGCATCAATAATAGCTCGAGAATATTTGAGTTTGATACGTTCTCCTACACCATATGCTCCACCGTTCCATCCTGTATTAATTAACCAGGCATCAGCTTTATGATGATCCATTTTGTCCGCTAACATTTTAGCATATCGATAAGGATGTAATACAAGGAAAGGTTGTCCGAAACATGCGGAAAAGGTTGCTTCTGGTTCTGTCACTCCATCTTCTGTACCCGCAATCTTTGCGGTATAACCAGAAATAAAATGATACATACTTTGTGAAGAAGATAATTTTGATACCGGTGGAAGAATTCCATAAGCATCACATGTCAATAAAATTATATTCTTTGGATGATCTGATGAAATACATGGTACTTTGGCATTTGGAATATATTCAATCGGATAAGCGCATCGAGTATTTTCTGTAAGTGAAGAATCATCATAATTGACGACTCTGGTATGTGGATCATAAACAACGTTTTCCAAGATCGATCCAAAACGGATGGCATTGAAAATTTCTGGTTCTTTTTCAGGAGATAAGTTGATACATTTGGCGTAACAACCTCCTTCAATGTTAAAGATGCCATCATCCGACCAGCAATGTTCATCATCCCCAATTAAGAAACGTTTTGGATCAGCGGAAAGTGTAGTCTTTCCAGTACCAGAAAGACCAAAGAAAATTGAAACGTCACCATTGGGACCTTCATTTGCAGATGAATGTAATGACAAAACCTTGTGCTTAACAGGCATCAAATAATGCATTACAGTGAAGCTATTAAGGAGGGAAAAAGCGGTGAATTTATAAACTTAATAAATATTCAGCAATGAATTACAAGATTCTTTTTACTTACATTCCCTTTTTCATCTCTCCAGCATATTCAGTACCAAGAATTATCATTTCATTCATATGAAAATTGATGGAAACTGAAGTAGTAGAAGTCATGCCAGTTGTGAAACGATTTGCTGGAAAAGCACCAGCATTATAAATAGTGAAATCAGGAGTTCCATAATTTTCGAGTTCTTTCGTAGTTGGACGTATCAACATATTTCGCATGAACAAGGAGTGGTAGGCACGAGCCGAAACGACACGAACCTTGATGCGATATTTTGGATCCCATCCAGCAAAACCATCGAAAACATAAATACGTGAGCGAGTATTCAAATAATCAACAGCACGTTCACGATTGATAAGGAAAACATGTTCTGGTAATTTAGTGTTAACAGGTCCCCACTATCATTAAAGAATATTTATAAGTACACACTAACATTTCAACGCGTTAATCATTAAAATAAAACAATATAATCCCTCATGAAAATTCATACTAACCCAAATTTCATTAGTTGAGCCAGGTTCGTCGACAATACGTTTATCTTTTGGAGAACGACCAGTCTTAATACCAGAGGCTGTTACCAATGCACCGCTTGAAGAAATTGCAGAACCACTTTCATATTTTAAAGCGTCCTCGTATAATTGAGCAACCGAAGGGTTCCATTGGATAGCTACACGGTCGTAATCTATATGAGCATTTTCATGAAGTTCTTCTTCAATTCTCGTGTGTTGCATTGTGGTTTTAGAAGAAAAAGATTTAACGGGGTTTTTTAAAGCAAGTTGTTTTAATAAATTAGAAGAATAATTTTTAACCTTTATTGAATTAAAATTATTATTAAAATTATTATTATTGGTTTTGGAATTATAAGACTTTAAATAAGTAATAGTAGTAAATTGTTTTGAATTTGGAGCAGTAAAAAGTCGAGTTGAAATTTGAGGTTTATATACAAGACGGCGTAAAGAATTCATGTTTATAAAATAAAAAGGCGAATTAATTGTCAAAGGAGAAAAAAAAACCGCCACTGTTATTTAACTAAAGCTGGATTGGCACCTTGATATAAAGTTAAATCCGAATTGATTTCCAAAGGGAAAAAAAATCGCCGCCGAATAACTAACAAGTCACCAAGTGACAAGTTTCAAGTAAACATAATATAAATAACTACTATAAAAGTATAAAAGTATAAAATTTTTTTTTTATGTAATGCAATGATTATCGGAAAAGTTCGGCGAGTCGTTGTTGGATTAAGAATCCAGAAATTGATCAATTAATTTACCCAACATTGACATATTTTTGTTGTCGCTAACTTTGGTCTATCAGCAATAACTTGAGGCTTCTCACAAAAATCGTATCATTTTATAATTTAGAATTGATCAACAATTTTTTTTTTTATTTTAGGATATTTTTCCGGGGTGGGGTAGCTTATGTAATGTATAATATGGCTGTTGTGTTATCCGTAATTATCCGGTAATAAAACTCCATTATTTTTTCGGTGCTTTACGGCGGATTATGGGAAAATAATCTCTATCGGAACGGGCCGGAACGGATAAATCTGTATGTACAAATGCGCGATTATCCAATCGGAACGAAACGGAATATCACATTAAATTTTTAACATAAGGATTTTATTAAAAATGACCTATACCGAGTTCAGTAAATCTAACCTTTTCGATCTAACCAAATTTATAGTAAATTAAAAATCGCATGATTTCCATGTTTGATATTCATTTAACTAATTTTCTATGAACGAAAATAGAAATTTGGCTGGCCTTTAAAAGTAAAAAAAAAATGAATTATCTATTACGTCACAATATTTTATCATTCAAGTAAAAATTGGATGATTAACGTGAATTCAAAATTCAAGTACATCAGATGATCACTAATTACGCAATTGGCGTGAAAGCGATTTTTGAATTTGATTAGATAATGAAACTGATAATTTTTTTTTCGACTAACCCGACGTTTAAAGTAAATAACCATTCTTACATGTTCATTTGAAAATATATTAAATGAAAAAGAGAAATTAAAATTCAATTTTTGTACAATATTTTAACCGAATTTATTTATTTAATTTATTTATTCATATTTTGTAGGAGGTTAATTACTGGAACATATGAAATGAAGTTCCAAAAATTGGTAGAACAAAAATTAGATCGATTGGAATCAATATGAGAAATAAGTACGATAGATAACAGAAAAATCAGTGGGTATTCAGAAGCAAATGTATTAAAGGAAGAAAATCAGGTGTAACAATTGAATATTCCGAATGACAGGAAAAACTTCGGTATTTTCGTGTTACCACTTAAATTATTTTTGAATTAATTTTTTCAGTTGTACCTTTAAATAGAATTTTTTTTATTAACTAAATTCAATTCTTTAGCTAAAAGAGGAAAATTAATTTTAACCCAACTAATAATTTCATATTGATCTTTACCTTTAGAATGATCATGTAAGAAATTTAATAAGGTTCTAATTGTTTTAGAATTAGGTGTAATACCATCATTAATCATTTCAAACATTAAAACATTCTTTGCTTCATTAAATTTTTGATTTCTAGCTAAAGCTTCAATATAAGAAGTATAATTATTTTGATTTAAATTGAAATTTTTCTTTTTCAAATCATACCAAATTTGATTTAATCTAAATAATTGTCTATTAAAACCACAAGAATCCAAAACAATTGAAACAGTAGTATTATTAATTAATAATAATAAATCATTGTCTTTTGAAGGCGTTACTAAAGAATCCCATAATTGCAATACATCATAACCATAGCCACATCTATTATAAGCATTCATTAAAGAATTATATATGACGATATCAAATTGATCAAGATTTAAATCCATTCTAATTAATTGATGAATTGTTTTTACTCCTTGTATATCATAAATATTTCCTAAACCTCTAATTAATGAAGAATATGTGTAAGAATTTGGTTTTATTCCATTTCCTTTCATATCAACAAATATACGCTGAGCTTCTGACATATACATCATTTTTGAAAAAGAGTCTATTAAAATGGTGTAGCCACGTTGATCTAATATTATATTATTATCTTTTGATTGATAATATATTTGTAATGCTTCATTAATTTTTCCTTGTAATATTAGTTTTTTGCATAATATTGTTATATTCTTTATATTTAAAATGTAACCTTTTTGTAAAAGATAGGAATATATTTCTAATGCATTAATTATATCATCTTGAATTAAGAAATAAGAGATCAATGAATTATAAAGTTCATTAGGAGAAGAATCAAATTGTTGTAAAAAAATTTTTGAATGATCTTTTCCTAAATTTGAGAATAATGATGAAACCATTTTTTGATTGTTTATAAAAGAATCCAGTTTTTCTTTAAATAATTTAAAAGCATTATCAATATTTCCAATATGATAGTAAGCTGATATAATTGAAGTCAAAGTAATCTCATCATGAATAAACCCAATATCTATCAATTCCTCATATATCTTTAAAGCATGAAAAAATTCCTTTTCTTTAACTAAATAATCTAATAAAATATTATAAAAATAATTAATATTTCCCTTTTGTTGTTGATGTTTTTGAATTTTAATTTGACTAAATAAATTTAGTACTTTTTGTGTATTACCAGGCTCGTAACAATAAATTTTTAGTAATTTTGTATAAAGATATATATCTAATTCTATTCCACTATTTTTAATATCTTTAAATAATTTTTTTGCTTTATCTAAATGTCCATAAGATAAATATCCATTTAATAAACAATCAAATGTAAATTTATCTACTATTCCAGCTGAAATCATTTTTTCATTAATTTGTTCAGCATTATTAATATCACCTAACTTAACATAAATATCAATTAAAGAATTATATGTTATAGTATCAGGTTTAATTCCATACAATTTCATTTCCTCTAATACTTTTAATGCACCTTTAATATCTAATGACCATTGATATGATGATATTAATGAATTGAATGTATATAAAGTACATTCTATTTTATCTTCAAACATCATTTCATAGATTCTTCTTGATTCTTTTGTATCACCTTTACGTGCATTTATGTTAATTAATATATTATAGGTTGATGTATTTGGTTTATAACCTTGTTTTTTCATATCATTAAACAGCAAATACATCGTCGAAATAATTGAAGTTAGTCTTTGAGTTGATTGTGATGTATCTTGTGTGAAATTTACAGAATTAAAAAGTAATTTTATTGCTTCTTGATAATCAGATTTCGTTAGATGATATTGAAGATTTTGTTCTTTTTGTTCTTTTAATGTGTGGTGTGTTGTCATGAGTTTTTCCAAATCCACTTCTTGAATTGCTTCCCTAAACTTAATTATTAATCCATCCACCACATTCTGTTCTTTTATATTTCTCCCACTATTTGCTTTGGAAAGAATTTCTTTACCCCGTTTTTCTTCTTGCTGTTCTTTCCTAATTGATGTTAAATAAGAATTTGTTGTAGAATAATAGTAAGAATTTGAATTTGATGTTAAAGATTGAGTGAATTTCAGTTGTGGAGATAATCGTGCTGTCGAAATTGTTTTTGAATTTGTTGAGTTTTTTTTAATAGTGGTTACGCTTCTTGTCGTTGTAAGCAGTGTTGATAAGGATGTCGTCAATCTTATTATTGTTGTCCACTTTAATGACGTATTTAATTTTGACATTGTTAACAAATTTATCTCGATAATGAGTTTGTTGTTGCAATATTGCGGATTTTGTATAAAATTTTCGATCACGTGAACTGTTACCCACGGGCTACGGAAAACACTTCCACGTGATAACAGGTGACAGAAATTATTTTTTATCAAAAAAAAAAAAAAAAAAAAAAATTTTATGTAGATCAAATTTGATCTTTTAACTTTTATCATCTATGTAAATTTGAACAACCAATGCTGAGTCAATAATTTCAACTATTGGGAATTGAAATTTAAAGTCGAAAAAATACGGAGCTTTCTAAGCATACTAATGATTACCCCCCACAAATATTTTTTGAGAACACATATGCCAAAAATTTTGTCACGACATTTTATTCAGCAATCTTATCCATATAATAAAACTATTGATTTAAATTGGTCGCCTTGTATTAAATCATCAAATTTTTTGCGAACTTTTGAAGAAGCTTCCTTGTCTATTAGTTTAAGAATGTGGAAATTGAGGTTAGAAATAACTAAATGTACGAGGCGAAAACATTCTTCTATTACGTTACCAACGACGAGAACAAAATCAAATAACGCAGGATTGGATAAAGATTACAAATGTGATCAAGTCAATAAACTATATCTTCAACCTTTAATCGTATGCTTTCGACAAGATTTGGAAAGAAATACTGAAGATATATTTTCAATTTATGACAATTTATCGAAAAAAGGTGCTTTACAACTACTCAATAAAAATGATTACACACAGTTAATTACACGACTTAAAAATTACAATTCGAAAGATTTCGTACTAAAATGGCTGAATCGATTTCTTAATGATATGAAATCGAACAATTTGAGTTTATCCCTAGATTCATATGAATTAATAATATTTATGTATGTGAAATGGAAAGATTATGATAAAATAGAAAATATTTATAATGAAATATGTCAAAAGAACATTTCATGTGATGTCTACACATATAATAAATTTATTTATATATACGCAAATATAGGTAATTTACAACGTGTTTTTCAGCTATTACAAGATATGAAATCCAAATCAATCCAACCAAATGTGAAAACTTACAATACCATTATTTTGGCATATCTACGAAATAAGAACATTACTGATGCTCTAAGCTTATTGTATGAAATGGAAAAAGAAGGTGTACGGCCTGACGTTGTAACTTTCAATAGCATTATCCACGGATTTTTACGAATTCATGATTTAAAGAGCGCAGAAAAATGTCTTGAGATAATGTCTTCCATGAGGATTAAACCTAACGCAAGGACATTTAACACGTTAATGTCAGGTTATTCCAATTTAGGAGATTATCTATATGTTGAAAAACTTTATAATAAGATGATAAAAACAAATATTGAACCAGGTCCAGATACCTACCTTACATTAATGTCGACTTACGTTCGATCTGGTAAGAAACAGCAAGTTTTAGAAATCATGGATCATTTAAGTAGGAAAACTTTACGAGTTTATAACATGCTTATACATTTGTATATAAAATTTAATGATTTTTCCATGGCGCGCCTCATATTTGATCAGATATCAGAATCAACATTAAAACCGAATGTCGTCACGTTCAATACTTTCATTAATGGTTATATTAATAAACAGAATCTTAAAGAGGCAAGGAAATATTTTGATGAAATGGTTAAATGTGGAATTTCTCCGAATGTGAAAGTTTACAACACGTTATTGAAAGGATATCTAAATATTTATGGAATGTCCGCTGTAGAAGAAATATTTTCACAAATGTCTGACCATGACATTGATCCTGATGCTGTCACTTATAATACTTTGATGCAATATACCAAAGGACAAAACAGAATGGATGATTTTGAAAGAGCAATTGATCAATATCGAACAATGATTAAAAAGTCGATTGCACCTTCAGATCGAACCTTCAATATATTGTTAGACTCAGCGATGATGAGAGACATTAGGAAAAATAGATTTTATCATCGTCGACTTACTAAACGTCATAAACATCAAGAGGATGAAGAATCGGTAGAATTAACTCTCATTTTAAACGAGATGAGATCGAAAGGCTATATATTTGATATTGTCACTTACTCTATTTTGATGAAAAATTTCATACATTATAAGAAAATGGATGAGGCTGAAAAATTATTGCAACAGATGAAAGATAACGTTATACATCCTAATCAATACATTTTCAATATAATGATTAACGGTTATTGCAATTCGCACAATATGAGCATGGCACAGCAAGCGGTCAAAAAAATGATTAATTCAGGATTTCAGAAAGATATAAAAGTTTATACTTCGTTAATTAATGGATATGTTGCTATTGGTGAAATTGGAGAAGCTCAAAGAGAATTTGAAGAAATGAAACGATCCGGTTTAATACCCGATAAAAATGTTTATTCTTCTCTTATTGATATGTTCGCAAACAATAAGAATACACAAAATGCTCAAAAAGTTTTCGATTACATGCGTACACAAGGAATTCCTATAGATAGAATAACATTTACTGTACTAATGAAAGCGTACGCTTTAGATGGAAACATTAAAGGAGCTTGTTCTATTTATAATGAGATGATTGAAGAGGGATGTGAACCAGATGAAGTGGTGATAAGTACTATGCTATCCGCCTATAAACAAGGGAAAAATATTAAAGGTGTGATCGATTTTCTTAAGGATTCTACAATAAATATATATCTCAACACACAGAATTATAATATTCTTTTATATATGCTTGCCCAAGACAGGGATTTATCAGAAGGAGCATATAAATTATTTATGAAAATGTTGGAAAGTTATGATCAGTTATCATCCCGAACTTTGACATCCATGAATCATCTAAGAAATACTTCACGATATCCACCACCTAATCTAGACAGTCTCCAAATAATTCTTAAACGATTCAGTTATAATCAGCGTTGGGATTTGGTTATGAAAATTTGGGATGAAATAGATCAAAGAGAAATTAAACCTTTAGTTGAAGATTTTTTAATATTTATGAAAGCATTTGCTAAAGCAAGAAATGAGAAAAAATTGATGCGAGTTTGTGAGAAATTTCTATCTCAAGATCCTCCATATAATCTTGTTTCACAAATGAGAAAAACTCTTTTAAATTATGGTATATCTGCTGGATTTATAAATGGATTAAGTGAAATTTTTAAAAATTTTTTTAAATAATTAATTATTACTGCAGATCAAATGATCTAATTTCTTTTTTTGGTTTGGTTAGAACTATTTGTCACGCTGATGTATATTATAAATTATTTATACAGTATGAAATGTTAATTAGACGTGTTAATTAGTGCAGTGATATTTAAGTTCGTTACTTTGTATAAACAAAAAATTTAATCGGCGATTTCAGAACAATGACAAGTTGGCTTTATTTACTAAGCTAATTTAGTAAAATAACATCATCGTGATAATTAATGCAGTGATATTCGCATAACTGTAGTTCACAATCCCAGTTATAATTTGAGTTACACATTAAGTTAGTCCCTTCTTTAGTAGATCGATCAAAGATGTAACTTGAGTAATAGTTCATTCCCATTTCCTTGCTTAAACTTTACAATTTTCCTTTGATCGTTTTAACTTGACAACCTTGATAGTATTTGCGCTATTTTTTTACCAGGATGGATCCGATCTCGAAGGAATTTTCAAAGGTAGAAAAAAAGCAACAGGAAGTAGCCGACTTAACGATCGACAACATCGATAAGATTATTAATGAAATAAGAGAAGCTCAAAAGCGGTTGGAAACCGGTAAGTTTAAATTATTCTTTAAATTAAATTAAATAATTCTAAGTATTTTTTCTTTTGCAGACCCTGCGAGCATTGGTGCCACTTTAAACGAACTAGAACAGAAATTCAAAGAACTTACAGCGAAAACTTTAGAATCTCATAAAGAGTTACAAAAAGTAATAGTACGTTATGAGAAAATAGTGGATAAGGTATAATAAAGTTTTATATTAGAGCTTATACTTCATTTTTATTTATGCTATTTATTTTTTTAATTCTTTATTTATATATAGAAATGGAAGAACGACATAACAATTGCAAGCAACCCAGAAGTTTTTGCTGATAAAGAAAAAGTTCTCAATACAACGGTAGCCCTACACTTCATACGTGAAGGAAGGTTTGAACTGGCAAACACATTCATAAAGGTATATTTATATATTTGAACATTTAATACTTTGTCTGATTATTAAATAAATAAGTATATATATAATTTTGCTAGGAGGCACAATTAGATATTCCTGATACAATACAAACACAATTTCATGAAATGTATCAAATCCTAGGGGATATAAAACTTGAAAAGCTAGAATCTGCGATAGAGTAATCTAATTTTATAAATTTTTATTGTAATTTATTCCTTGATTATTTGATATATTCTAATTATAACATATCATAGATGGGCAAGATCAAAAAGTAAAGAGCTTGAAAAAAGAGGTAGCACATTGGAATTTGAACTTCATCGACAACGTTATGTTCAACTCCTTATTGATGATCGCCGAGAAGAGGCATTAGCGTATGCTAGAAAAAAATTTCCCCTCTTCCATTCTCGTCATATTTTTGGTGAATGTCATAACCTTTTAACTATTATGTGTATATATATATATTATAAACTAATGTAATCATTTTGTTTAATTAATTTAGATATAAAGCGATTGATGTGTGCTTTAGCTTTTTCAACTCGATTATTAACATCGCCATATAAAGATCTTTTGTCATCTGATTTATGGATTGAATTACAAAATAAATTCATGCGTGATTTTTGTAATCTGTTAGGAATGTCGAGTGAGAGCCCTCTATATATCAGGTATGTTCTATAATTTATTTACAATAATTACAATAATTGTATCTAATATAATTTTTGAATATTAAATTTCAGCGTAACAGTAGGCGCAACTGCTTTACCTACAATCTTAAAAATGGCTACAATTATGAAAGAGAAAAAAAATGAATGGAGTCAGCAGGATGAATTACCAGTAAGTTTTAATATTGAAGAAATAAAATTTTTAGCGTTCAATTCTTAAATATTAATCGGATTTTTTATAGGTTGAAGTTCCTTTGCCTGATTATATGCGTTATCATTCAATCTTTGCATGTCCAGTTTCTAAAGAGCAATCAACGGAGAAAAATCCTCCAATGATGTTGCCCTGCGGACATGTAATTTGCCAAGAGTCTCTTAATAAATTGAGTAGAGGTAATAGGTAAGTGGTTAAAGTATATATAAAATTTTTTATTTTTATCATTATTTAATCTTTGTTACTTTTTAGCCGTTTCAAATGCCCATATTGTCCTCATGAAAGCACAGCAAATCAAGCATTGCGCATTTATTTCTAATTCCTTAATTCTGTTTGAAAAGAGTTATTTTTATCCATTGTTGATAGTTTTGCAAGTAAAATATACTTATATTTTTTTTTGCTATTCAATTTAAGTTATTTAGTTAAATTCTTAATAAAATAAAATTTCTTCTAAAAAGGACACTTTACATTAATTTAGAAATTATTTTATTTATTATATAATATTTTGTTTGAAATAATATTTACATTTAAATTGAAAGGAACTGCAATGAAGTAAATTTTTTATTATTTTAATATAGTCTAAGAAGTATTATGAAACGAAGAAATATATATATAACAAAACTATTATAAATCTATAATATCTAAAAATAAAACTCTACAAAGTCTTTAGATATAACTCATAAGTATATAACACATATACCCCCCCACCAAAAAAATAAAAATGTAAAATTAATTATTATTAAATAATACCATTTTTGAATACTTTACTATTAGATTTAGTTCTATGAAGATTATTAATTGGAGAATTATTATTAGATGAAGTATTAATATGATAATTACGATTATCTAAAAATTTTTCTAATAAAATAGCAGCAATATAACCACCATCATGAGTTAAAGGTTTTGTAGTAACAGAATTAGGTGATGATGATAAATCGTAGGCCTTTTGTATATAAGGTTTCCATTTACCAGATTCAAAATGAGATTTTGGCATTTCAACACAAATACCTTGTAATTCCATTAAACGTTTTAAACCTAATTCTTCAATAAATTGGGGTCTTGAAATGTAAATAAAAGGTTTGCCGTGACCAATACATTCTGAACATGTACCATATCCCTAAGAAAATTGGAAAATTGAAGAATGGAGAAAGTTAAAGAATTTTTTTTTTCCTTTGATAGAAAAAAAAAAAAAAAGGATTGGCTTTTTGGTATACAAGTATACTTACTAATTTACCAATAATAGCATCAGCCGCATTAGTTAAATCAGGTATATAAGCATTTTTTGGACAAGAATAAAATCTGTCAGGCAATTTTATACCGTCACTACCACATACGATAGCAATCCAATTATCAGGTAAAGAAGAAGAACCCCAATCTTCTATACCAACTAAATTTTGCCCACCAAAAGACACCATTAAAATTTTATGAGTATTGAAAATTTCTTTTGGTACACCAAGATTTTTTAATACTATTTCTTTGGAAGTTTTTGATTTGCGTACTACCAAAGGCACATCAATTACGTTACGATGTTTTAATAATTTTGAAGTATTAGATGGGGATGAAAAAAAAGAATTCACATCACTAAGATAATTTACTAATTTTTCTTCATTATATAATGATTTTTCATCGTTATATGAAGGATAAGATGGTATTGCGTTATCAGGATAAAGTTTTGTACCTGAAAATGATGGGATTGGTATATAACCTGGCAATCTAATTAATAATTCGGAATTTTTATAATCTTCTATAACATATTCAACAAGTTTCTTTATTGTATCATCTAACTCATCACCTTCACATAATCCACTATATACGGCATCAAAAGTAAAATTACTAACGATAGCTGATGGTATTCCAACTAATGCTGCCGCTGCGCTGTATTTGTATAAAAAGGAATATTAACACTTATTTCTTTACAATACGTGTAGAAAATCCAAGAAAAATAACTTACCATGGAAGAAAAGGAGCATCAGACAATACAATGTCAGCTTTAACATCTTTTAACCATTTAACTTCTTTTTCTAACATTATGGGTTTATTATCTAAGAATTTTATTAAATCATTAATCGTTTCCTGCCTATCTACGGTATATGCTCTAGGTTGTTTTACTCCCGCATCTATTGGAGCATTTCTATATTTTGCTCCTAAATCTATTGCTCCTTGAAATATAAATTTTGGTGCATTTGAAATTATATATAATTTATGGTTTCTTTGTAATTTTGATATTTCTGATGCTACTTGAACTACTCTTGTAGCATGACCAAAACCTATTATACATGAAAAGGCTTAATATTATGTATTTATTTGAGAAAGAAGTATAAAAAAAGTGAAAGAACTTACCGTGTCCTGACACGTAATAACAAAATACATAACTTTTTGGTACCTTTTGTGAAAAAGGTGACTTTGATTTTTTGAAAAAGAATATTTTCGGCATCAATTTAATGAAACCAAAAATAATTATGCCTAAACCAAAATAAACTACTGAGAAGGACTCCACTTTGTAAAGAATGCAAAAAAAATTTTTTACAAGAAAAAAAAAGAAACGAAAGTGTATATAGAAAATTCGTTCTAAAATTTAATTATATTTCTTACAATGCTAATTTTGGAATATATATTACATTATTTATATTATTTACACCAATGTAAGTTCAATCTTGTTAAAAACATGTTTTTATATATTTACAACTCTAAAAATAGTATTATTTATTTTTATAATTACCCATTAAGTATTAGAAACCGCCGATATTCCGATGCTAAATTATCTTAATTTACCAAATTCTTATGACTTATTAACCAAAATTAATAAACTTAATCCACAAAGTAGATCTACAAAAAAAAATATTTTTTTCGTACAGTAAACAGATTAAATATACAATTGTAATAAAAAAGCAATTTTCTCGTTATAAATAATGTCTTTTATCGCACATAAAAATTATAGAAAAACGAACAATACATCTAATTTTCTTAATATAAACATGAAATATCATCTTTTATCAAATAAAATAAGATGAAAATACAAGTAATATTTTCTTGCTAAAAGTATATTATATTCTTTAGAATCCCGCCCCTAAATATTGTAAAATATAATCAATATAATCAAGTCATCAATTATGGTAAAGGAATAAAGAAAACTGACAATATCTTCTGTTATTTAATATAACAAAATAAAAGACGAACTAGAAAAATATATATATATATATTTTTGCAGCTATAAAATTTTCCTTTTTTTTTTTTTTTNTTTTTTTTTTTTTTTACCTTAATAAATTTACCTGTTAATTCGCACAAAATGTACAAATCACCAAGTTGAATGTGACTGTCACATACTAGGTTCTCCTCCAGGACTGCCCGAAACTGTACTTCGAGCTAACAATTTTGCTATGACAAGGTAAAGACATACCAAAGATACTATTATCCATTTACGCCATTGATCGAAAATCCCCCGTTGACCCGCAACATTGTTGTTATTATGAGTATTACCTTGCGGATTATTATTACTACCATTTGACCTAGCAGAATTGTTATTAGCATTTTCAGCAAGATTTCCACCTGCAACAATACCTCGCAGAGGATTTTCATTACGGCTATTAGGCCTACGTTGGTGAATTTGATTTATACCACCCACTAAAGGGCCTTGTTGATTTGCCTCATTTCGTCGTACTACTTGAGGGGCTTGTTTATCGTTTTGTGAAGTTTCATTACTCGTTGTTTCATCGTTTAATGACGATGATGGCTTATTAATTGGGTAAAGGACTTCAACAGGTACACATTCTGGGACACAAAGTTCAGGGAAAATTTCTAATTTTTTTTAAAAAAAAAATTAAATTAAATATAAAGGTGATTATGGAAAATATTTTTGATTTACGTACGTACCTTTGAATTTTGGATCGTTCAAATTGAATTGATGTGATCGTGAAGCATATATTTTTTTGTCAGCATCCGTCGTCTTAATGCTCCCTGTAGTAGCTTCATTACTCGTCTAAGTTTCAAACATACAAAAGATTCGTCCAAAGTTTAGTATATTAAATCAACATTTCACAAAGCAATAGCCAAAGAAGAATAATACAACACCATAAAACTTAATAATCCAGTCAATATAGTAGCAACACTCCAGCTAGGATTCCAAGTACTTGGATGAAAATCCGACATAGATAGACATAATCTAGTGTCAGGTTGAAATCGTCCTAATGAATAGAGTAATTTAATAAACTTTTATGTTAATATTTACATTATTAATTAATTCAATAAAGAAATATGATTTAAATGAAAGTACCAGAAGGCGTTGTCATGCGAATTGAGGGAGGCTTAAAGGGATATTCAGCAGGGAATAATAACACACCTGATTGTATAAAATTTAATTAGCAATATATAATAAATGAGAAAAAAAAATAATACAAAGGAATAAAAAATTTACCATGATACTCTCCGTTGTGATAAGGTGTATCTGGAGGTCCACGAATAACATAATGCCTAAAGAAAAAGTAATATAATTAAAATATACAATATTAATCGATTTTATCTTTCATATTATAATTTTGGAATTAACTATAAAATCAGAAAGCTAATCTCAAATGATCTATAAAAACTACCATTCCAGAATGTTACTTTCAAGTGGCTTTGCCATCAAATATGGTGGTGGATTCTTAACATTAAAGTTGTGTTAATAAGTCGCTTTATTAAACAACAACATAACTGTGAATTGAATAATATAGCTTACTTTTTGAAAGGTTATGTATTCCTTGTTTAGCCTCTTATATGCCGCTTTGGTAGCCATTTTAGATTTGTTCAATAAAATACAGAAAAAAAAGGAAGTAAAGTTGATAGTTTGTGTGTTATTTGTTCACGTGTATCGATTGGAAACTTTTTGGGGCGAGCTTAGAATCTATTGATGTCTTTTTTTTTTTTTTTTTACAATTATCAAAGTTTTATATTTTATAAGACAAAGACAAACTATTTTCCAAAAAGGCGTTTTTGTCTGAACAAATTGTATGACGATACATTTACTCCTTGCATTTTTCATTTTTCGCAGCAATACTTGATATGACGTAATTCGTTCAATTTAAAAGTTATACAAAATGGATTGTTTTTTTAACTTAGAAATTACATTTTTTAAAGTAATAATATAGGATCAGATAACATAATAGAAGCATTAGCAAATTAGTTACAGATAACAGATTAGCTACTATTGGTTAACTTAAATATCATTAAATTTGAATCGGATATCAGTAATTACACTTTATAAAAATTTTTATTAAGAAAAAAGATGGATTTAAATGAAGTGGCACAATCCGTACCTTTAGACAACTTCCAATTTAAAAAAGTTGTTTGTAACTTCTTTGTCCAGAGTGTATGTAGCTTTTTTATCACTACAAGTATGACACGTGATACGTGTAGTTGCCTAGTTGCCTTCGCAGTTTGGTTGATCATTTTGGAAGTGATACCATAGCGATAGTTAAGATGAAATTTCGGGATTTAAGAAATGACGCTCTCATTTCCTAGTAATAAACATTACTTGTAGTATTTTTACCGTAATTACCGTATTTTAAATAAGTGGTCGAAAAGGGTTGGGACTTGGGATGGTGCTTATTTTTACTATTTTTATTATTAATATATAACTTTTCATGAAACAATGGATGCTTGATGTCGATAAAATATGGTATTTTATTTTTACAGTACAGTGTTAAAGAAAAGGCATAAAAAACTATTATTTTTTGTAATAAACATAATCGTCTAAATTGAATAATTGCTAAAGATGAGGAGGGAATTTGAAGATGTAGATGTACAGTATCTTCATCTGAGATACGGTTGTAGAACCGTTTTTTCTTGTTTGCGAAGTCTAGTTCTTGTCAGCTATAGATATACTATTTTGTGTATCATTGAAAATTTTATCATTATCCATTAAAAATAATAGTAGCCTCATAGGCAAGAATTGTTACAGAAAAAGCTAAAACCGTTTCTTTACTTTCTTTTTCTTTAGGACTTTAACAGGATTTTTATAGATCTATGATCGATGAGGCTTTAGCAGAGTATAAAAGAAAAAAGCAAAGATGTAATTGTTAGTGGCTTTCTTACACGTCGCGTCGCTAATTAGAATAACAGATAAGCAAAGACTTTCCAAATTTGTATTGTGCTACGGTAAGCACGGCAGCGCCGCGGGTCCTAAACTCCTATTAAATGAACTGCGCGTCTGCGACTTCTGAGTCATATTTCATACTGCGCCTGTTGAGTGACTATTTAATAATAGTTGGAAGTTAGAAACAATTAACTTATTGATCACTAGTTGTCTAAAAAGAATCGCTAAAAAAGTACCTAATCCTAATTTATATAATATATTCCGGCCAAGTTATTCGAGTTATTTAAAAGATTTAAAAACATATATACTATCGCATGAACTGTATCAAACTTTTTTTTATTTCTTATTATGTTTTCTCAATATAGAAGAAATTTTCAAAACAGAGATTCTGTTTTTTCAGAAAGCTCCGAAGAACCAAGCGCGTCATTATTTTATTCCGTACCAACATTACCAACAGAAGCGGAAATTCATGAGTCTATATCTCTTCAAACTTCTCGATATGAAGTTGAAGAAGAACAAGAGAACGAACCTGATACAGTGTTTTTATCTGAACACTCACCTATGGCTTGTTCCAATAAGCAGGTAAAGAAGAAATATATCGAATAACGTAAACATTTGAATATTATTGACACACATTATTAACATTGCAGACTGCGGCAGAGATTTACCTGGAGTTTCCTCCTACTCCTACAGTTAAAGTTTCTGATAATACACTTTCAGAAGGACTTCTTCCTTCATCAACAGTAAGTTTCTTATCTTTATAATACTTTCAAAGTTATAATGACTTATTACTTAAGATTCTTTTTTTTAGATACCACTAAATCAACTATCAGGTGCTTCACATCGAAAATATAAGGACCCAGCATTCGCAGTTCTTTTTGGTATAGGAATAATAATAATGACAATTATTGGGATACTTCTATTATTCACAACCAATGTAAGAGACTCTTCAATATGTTTATATAATTATAGCATATAATCCTTCCCTAACCAATTTAATATATAATAGTCGTATAAATTAAGGGGTTCTTCACACGAATCCGTATTTATTGTCATTCGAGACAGCATTGGACCGCTTTTGTTTGCTATTATTTTCTCTCTAAGTATGGGTGCCATTTGGATATTATTATTACGTTCATTTGTCAAGGTCATAATTTGGGGAACTTTGACAGCTGTTCCATTCATTTGTATAGCAATTTTCATTTGGATTAGAGTAGAAGCATTTTCAGGAGCTCTTCGAGATTCAGGGAAACCTGATCCACAGGATGATGCACTTGCAGTGTTATCGTTTATCCCATTGATTATATCCATTGTATACTCAATAATTCTTTATACTCATCGAAAAAAATTTGAAAGGACAATCTCACTTATTCAATTAGCATGTGATATATTTAAAGACAATCCGCAATTGCTTTGGGTTTCACTCAAGATTTTAACGGTTTATGTACTATTTACTATAATATGGTTACATTTATTTAGTCGTATATTTCTAGTTGGATATATGCAAACAGGTTATTTTTATAAATTGATTACAGGATTGTTTTTGTTTTATATTCCTAGATTGTTAATAAAATTTTTTGCATATAGAAGACAAATTAGAACCAAATACATATCTACTTGTATTATATTTCATTTTTATGTATTTATGGACTTCGGCTGTCTTGAGTAATATTCAAAGAGTGACTATATCTGGAATTGTATCACATTGGTATTTCTATAGGTTTGTATCACATCTATCTTGGATTGTTTAATATTACGATATTTTAATTTACCCATATTCGTTTATTTTAGACATGAACTAGATCGAAATTCTTCTAAGAAAATAACAGATTTGGCTCTTTCGAGAGCAACTACGGTTTCATTTGGAACAGTATGTCTTGATGGACTTATTATTTTATTTATTCAATTTATTCAATACTCTACTGGATTTTTGAAAAAGGTAAAAATGAAATTTAAATATTGCGTAAAAACATCCTTCATGAAAAAATAACATTGACTATTTATGTTCTAATAAACAGATCTCCAAAAATTATCCAATTCTTAATTGTCTATCAAGTTTTCTGGCATGCATTGATGGCATAATAGATAATTTGAACAATTATATTTTAATTTACGTAGGCATTTCTGGCAAGAATTTTTGTTCTTCGGCATATATAACAACTAAATTATTTCGTAGGAATCTTATCTTTGGACTTGTTAATGGTATGTATTTTAAAAATAAAGGAAATTAAATGATTGTATTAGATGTGTGGCAAATTTTCTTAAATGCTTTTTTTTTGTCCAGATTTCATAGCCAAGTCGATCCTATATATTGGATCCGTAATTATTGCGCTCTTATGTGGATTTGCTACCTTTATATATGCTACACATTTACTCCAATCACCGTATGGATATGTTGTTGGGATTATTGCAGCTATCATTCCTTATTATGTTTCACAGTTTTATACGTATATTATGATGAGCACGTGAGTTATTTAAATCTATTTTAAAATATTTATCATATTTTATCATATTTATCATTAACAATTTATGTTCAATATATTTTACAGAGTTGATGCAACTTTTATATGTTATACGATTGATCTTGATTCAAATACAAATCATTGTAATAAAGCACATGAAGCATTCCATTAATAACGGATAGATCTAATTGTGCATTTTTTGAATTCAATTTTTGTACAAGTTAAAAAAATTAAGAAAATATTTGTAAAGAATACATTATTATATTACAGTAAATATTGTTTTAAAACGAGATTTTTTAAAATTTAATGGTGTATGCGTGTATCTGAAATGCAAATTCCGCTAAGTGCAAAAATGTAATTCTGGGCAAAATTAACAAAATTAAGAAATCGGAATTGTCACGTGATTTACGGAGTAGGGTGCTACTTACTATATTACGTGATTTGTGTAACTATCGTAACTGTCCAGTGATGTCTACCCCTGAATACGACGATCATTTATTAATATATCAAGGAACATCTCAAAGGCTATAACTTTTGATACATGATGTTTCTAAAAGCCGATGTTCAAGAGTAAATTAGTATTAGTGAGAACTGTATATTGCCAAAATTTCATGATTATTGGTGCATTTTTGGCTTTCTTAGGTTAGTTATTAATGTATTATATTATTCTAGTATTATTCTAAAATATGTATAAAGAAAATTAAATTAAAAAATAATAAAAAATATTTTTTGACAATAATAACTACTTTTTTATTAAAAATTTATTAAAATAAACTTGTTTAAGGTTTTTACATATTGATTTTTTTATCATAAACACTGAAATAAAATCGCTGATGATGTTTTTCTTCTCTTTAGTGACATTCAAATGTATTTAAAAGACTTGAAAATAACAAAAAGAGATGTAATGATCACTGTATTTTAAGGATAACTTAGTTTAATTGGCTGAATTTTTTAATTGCAAGGGTGTTGATCATTACATTTTACTAGTAACACATATGAATTTTATATGTAAGACAGTTATGTTTATTAGGAATATTATTATATAACACATTTGTTATACCTTCCACACCCTTAGTAATTACAATACACATCTGACAGGTTATGCCAAATATGATATATTGTTTTTTAGAGTACAACTGTAAATGTCAATTTGCTTGACTGTCATAAATTTGATTTCAAATTTTTTGTGTAATGTTTATCTTAGAAAAAATTTTTTGCGTTTTTTTAAGTGATGTAAAAGAATAAAAAAAAATGTATTTTGCATACTTTTAAATATGGATAAATTTAATTGTAATATCATGTTACGCACCTTATTTGTAACACTCCCAGAAAATTAGGTTAGATAATTAAATTTAGCATTTTTTATAATTTACGCATTTTTATAATAAAGTTTAATTTATTTACATCATAAAAATTATGTGATTTCATATGCAGAAATATGGCTTTGAATTAATAATAATTATCCATGATCTGGTTGCACAAAAATAAAAATTTTCAAATACATATATATCAACACGTAATTATACGAAGTTTTAAGGTACTTTAGAACTTTAAATAATCACTGATAGATTATGCAATCTATTATATTGCTAGTACCTTTTATTTAAAGAAACAAAAATACTTCGAAAATAACTTGTTACAACAGAAGAAAATAAAAGTTTGATTTCATAATCCTTCTATAAAATTTCTAAAGTAAATCTATATTGTAAATTGTAATGCTATAAACATTGACAAACATGACATATTATGTCCTGAATTTCCAAAAAATTAAATCAGAATAAAGAGATTCAATGAATAAATGAATCTTACCGATTCTGACACCTTGCACTGTTATGTCCCATTTGTCTGCATATTTTGCAGGTATATTTTACGTGAAGCTGCTTTTTAGTCGACAATTTATATCTTTTTGTCTCTGGATGTCCCTTACGTCATGATACTAATAGATTTTCAATTCGATCAGGTACATTTTCTTTATTATCGTTGACTTGAATTTCAGTATGTTTTAAAAGATTTTGATTTTATATTGATCCAGTATGTGTGATTATTACTTCTTTTTGCCAATTAATAAATTGTTTTAGTTATCCAACCATTTTACCATGACTATCATGTTCATACTTCTCCAAATTTAACTCTTCTCTTTGCTGCACAATGTAAAACAGGTATAACAGTTGTAGGTACGGTTAAAGGATTTGGAACAAATGTCATACCTGAAAAATTTTGTACAACTTCTTTGTTTACAAAACAACAAGCTTCTTCTAATATGCCTTTTCTTTTTGATCACCAATATAGCATTGTTGCATCCTTAATATATTGTAGAACCCACTTATAAAATTCAGTTATCTTGTCAGGTACAAAGGCCTAAGCAACAAAATACAACCTTATATTATTGTCAATAACAAGAAAAAGCAAAAATGGTATTTGGTATCAGTTGGTTTTGTGGATATTGTCATTCATAATAATATCATGGTACTCCAACTAAAGAGCAACCTGAATTGGAGACATCCAAAAAAGTCAGGTAAGCCTATTCTCTTAATCAAGTTAAAATTCAACAATTCATTCAGGATCATTTAACTTATTCTGAATGAGTGTTTTTAGTAAATGAGATGCATTATTTCTTATATCTGATTTAACCTTAAATTTTTATATTGCATTATGAGATCACAGTCAAAGATGGTCAATGTCAGAAATTTTGGCTTTAATAATTTTTATTGAGTGGTAATTAATAAGTTTTTATGTTCAGTAAGAAATCAGACTTCTTCAAGAGTATGATCAGGAATGTGTCAGTATTTTGATGAAAAATTTTCACTATCAGAAAATAACTTATGATTATGTGAATCGTTAAAAGTGATAAAAATAATTTGGGAATTTTTAGGGAAATTAAAATTTGCATTCCATGCATATTGTTGATATTTCAATCTATAATCTTGATAGTTATTAATATCAATGTATGTCTTTAGTTGATAATTGTTACCAAATTCACATCCAAAACTGCGATGTTTGATACTTCCATCTTTACAATGACCTAATTGTTTCTTTATAATCACAAATTCATGCTTTTTACCATAGGCTTCTATTATACTAGGACCCCGGATAATTATAATATAAGTCATGTGCAAAATAAGTATAGAAATTAGTATTTTTAACGAGGAGGTCACATGAAAAAACAGATATTTTAGATAAGGTCACATGTAAAAATAGAATATTACTAAACAGAGTCATATTAAAAAAAAGTATAGAATTTTAGATAAATTCTTAAGGTCATATGTAACATTCTCTTATAAAGCGTATATTTTTAATATTAAAATATAAAAAACTTGTTCGATTACTTAAATT
>QKYT01000656.1:41326-52964 GCA_003550305.1 Glomus cerebriforme
AGTAACCGAATCCAAATACATTTTGTTTTCACATATTCCTAGTAATCTAATCATTTATTATTTAGGAAATTGTGAAACATGTACTGATAATATGGGATTTATTATAATAGGAAAAAAAGAAATGGCAATTTATAATTTTTTTAATACGGTTAAAGACAAATTACAATTGATGTTGATGAAATAATACAATATATCAAAAAAATTTTTACAATAAAATGTCATATGATAAAAAAGTATATTTTTGGTTTTATATAAATGTCATAGGATAAAAATGTCTAGCGAAATGCTTAAATTTATGTATATTTTTTTGAAATTTTAATTAGTACAATGCATGTGACCTCTATTATAATTATCCGGGGTCCTATTATACTATCAACATCTTCCCATGATCTAAAGGTATGACCAATATAAAGACTTATGGTTGAATCTTTAAGATAAAGTGATAAAGTTATTTGTTTTAGTTGATTGCATAAACTTATATAAAGAAATTAATAAACTTACTCAGTTGAGTCAGTTTAACTTGTTCTATGAGAAAATAAAAGTATGAATTACCAAAACAAATTAGACACATTATAAGATCACAAAATACCTTTATTAGTATCATCCTGTTGTACTTGTTTTGATATATTTTCTGGTTCTGTATGTCCTAAAAATGAGAAATAATATTGTATCAGTATTGTATCTACTTAAAGTACATAAATAAAGAACTTCATACCTTCATGAGATGTCATCATAAATGTGATAATGAATTCTTAGGTATTTTGTTGTAAAGGTAAAAAACTTGTAAAGCAGAATACTTAAAGTAAAAAAAGTGAGCAAAATACTATTCTGTAAGAATTTAATAATAAATTAAGGTTTGTTGTGTAATAGTGACAAGTAAAAGTAACAAATAAGTAGAATAAGCAAAAAATTAAACACGTTATCATGTGACTCGTAAAGCATTACACTATTTACGTCATTTATAAACAAGTTTTTAGCGCAAAGACATAATTCTGATCAGAATTAATGACCTGCTCATGAATTTTCTTTTTTGGAAATTAGTGTAATATTTGTGTAACTTATTTCTTCAGTTTTTGCTAGGGAACAAAATTTTCTTTTTTGGAATTATGTAATGTTACATGATAAATGTTACAAATAAGACATGTTATAGAATATTACATGTACATTTATTCTTTAAATATTATCATAAAGAATAAAAATATTAATATTTTTGCACAATTTTATTAAATAAAAGTTGATTTGCATTTTATTAAATATTATATTTACATAAAATTTATGAAATTTTATTATAAAACACGTCTTAATATTATAACAAAAAAAATTATAACTCCACAAATATTTAAACTAATTTCATAAAAATTAATATACATGAACTTCAATGTTCACAGAACAACATTGCTTAAGCTTATTTCAATTGTTTCTCTTGATCAAAGTATTCAAAATTCAAATTATAAAAAGCAAAATACATTTTAATATTATTAAAAAAATCCATATAACTTCATGAAAATTTTAAGGATAGAGTATATGATGTAGTTCATTTTTATATTAATTATTTGGATGGTAATTATAAGGTAGTACAAGATGCAAATGTGATTATAAAAAAAAATACAAAATGTGCTAAACCTTTTTCAAACTTTTTGTGTAAATTCTTTTAGACCTCATAGAATACTATGTAAAAAAAAAGTATTATAATAGCAATATTATTTTATTATATATATAAAGTTAAGCGAAGCTACTCATTTTCTAGTAAGAGCTACTCATTTTTTAGTTCACTCTAAATAACACCTGTTAAATCTTTTATATATGCATTTAAAACTAATAAAAATAAGTTTCTGTTATTTTAAAAGTGAAAATTTTATTTTAAAATATTTAAAAATATTGATACAATATAGAAAATTTTAATTATTTAGAATATGTCAACTCAGTTATAGTTAAAGATGGTTAACAGTCCTATAGATCTGTCTTGATCCTAGGACTGCCGGTCTTAGGAATCAGGAGTCAGGACTTAGTAGGACTGGACCGCGGTCTTTTTTTCTGCAACGCAGTAAGGACTGATATAGGTCTTCGTAGCAGTCTTTATATTATATATAGTTTTTTTACAAATGAGAGTTTTTTTAAAACTTATTAGAAATGTATTAACATTTCTTCTGTTTTATTTTTAGGTGCAGATTCTATCACAAAAATTTGCTTAATTAATAACTGATAAGCTAACTTTTTAAGTTCAGTTGATGGCCTAATGTGGTAATGTGGCAATTTTTTATTATTAATCAACTAAATTATTTTAAAAAAAAAAAATTTCTTTTTTTTTTCAAATCTTTAATATAGAAATCAAACGGTAATTTATTATTTTATTTGGATGGACAAACATTTGTAATATCCAATTACTAACGCCATTTTCTTCTTTTTTTTTTAGGTATTTTGGTTCTTAGCGTCAACATCGGATGGTGAGTTCTTTACTGAATCATTTGGATAGATAATTGGCATTAGTACCATTTTCTTTTATTTTACTCTTAGCGTCTATATTGAATGGTAGGTTCTTTACCAAATCATTTGGATAAACAATTGCATTATCAACCGATTACTAACGCAATTTTTCTTTTATTTTTTTTAGATACTTCGACTTTTGATCAAATATCACATGGTGAGGCTCGACCAGATTGCTTGATTAAATGATTAGCATTAGTAATTGATTGCTAATTCTATTTTATTCTTTTTTTAGGTATTTCAGTTTTTGACAGATGGGTGAGTTCAACAGATTATTTCTTTATGTGAATAACTAATAATTGGATTAACCAAATATAATTTTTTGGTCTCCCAATTTTTTTTTAGTAACTCCTTAGAAATGAAATGGACAAAAGGTTAGTTCTTTAAATTTTTTTTTCTTTTTTTTTTTTATTATAGGAACGTCTACTAATGCTTCTTTTTATTTTTTCCATTGTAATTGCCTGGATTTTCTAGAAGTGGTTGAAAGGTTCAAAACATTTATTTTTTAAAATAAACATTTTACAAAAACTAATTTTGGGTTTCATTCTTTTAGCTAGGTTTTCCTTTGGATTTTTCGAAAGAAACATTTTCTCTTTTTTTTTTGTATAGGTTTGGGAGAATAGGTAAGTTTTACAAAATGAAACTTAATTTTTTTCTTGATTTTTTTTAGAAACTTAACTCACGTTTCTCTCTTTCTTTTTTTTCATAGATTCGGGTTTAGAACACTGAAAAGGACAAAATAGTAAGTTTTGCAACGCATCATTGTGAAACTTATACTTTTTTGTTTTTTAAAAAAAAATTGAACTGGTATTAACATTTTTTTTTTAATTTTAGACTTCAGGTTTTGCAATTATAATCATTAAATAGTAGATATATAGAGTAATTGATTATTTTATTAATAAATTTTGATACATTTAATAAATAATTTTTAGAAATAACATCAATTACATTTTTAGTGAATACATCATAATAAAATAGTTCAAGGGTAGCAAAATTTTTATTACCACTTGGGGTAGTATAGAGACTTTTCCTTTTAAATAAAAAAAAATTAAAAAGACCGATCGGTCTTAAAAAGATTGTGAGATTGACGGTCTTATCAGTCTTTGATCACGTAATTTGAGACCGAAAGACCGAGGTCCTACACTGAGACGGACCGGTCCATTTTTTTATGGTGTAGAACCAGTAAGACCGTAGTCTTTCAGAACCGTTGACCATCTTTAGTTATAATTTGAAACATTAAGAACAACTAATAAAAAGTATGTTAGCCTTTAACGTGCTAATAAAATATAGCTTGTGTGAGATGATATCAAGTTACTTCATATATTATCTTGTTACAATACTTTATCTAAAAAAAATTATATGTATTAACTTTGTACTATTAGGTCAATGAAACTTGATCCTGAATACCAAATGTTAGATGTCTCTTATTTCTGGCTATTGTATTATATCCAAAATTGGATCACATTTTTTGCAACTCTTTATTAATGAAAATAATAAAAATTTAGAGTTTAAATGGGTTGATTATGATGATAATGATAGCATATTTGCAGGAGATCCAATTGCTGAAAATATAGATAATATGTTCTTTGAATCTTTACAAAAGTATATTGATAATCAAAGTGATATTAAAGATAAAGTATCAATTCCCAATTTTCTTGAATTAAATATTTATAAAAATGCTATCTATTTTCATAATGCTATTTCTTATTCACATGATAAAGTTTTTTTATCATCAAAAGCAGCTTATAAAGCTAGTACCAAAATAGATAAATTTGCAAAATCACTAAATAAGTATGTTCTTGAATTGGATGAAAAATTTTTCAAAGATAATGATTGTTCTAATAAAAAAGTCAAAAGTAATCTGATCTATTCACCCTTAGAATACAAACTCACACTCTAATAAAGTCAAGCTTTAATATTCAAATTTCATTCTATTCAAAACAAGTTCTATTAGGTTAATAAATGTTTAAAATGGGCAAAAAGTAATTTTGAAAAATTAAAAAATTCATCTTCATCTTATAAACAAAATGAAAATGAAAGACAAAAATAATTACTTGATAAAAAAATCAAGCAGTTGAAAAATGAGAAAAATCTTAAAAGTAATATTATTTGTAGTACTGAATCCTTTTTCTCTTTAAGGAATTTTTTCTTTTCAAAATGAACCTTCAGATACAAATTATACAAAAGCATTTGCTACTACTACATGCATTATGTGGTAAATTGAATTGTCAAGAATTTTAAAATTCAGTATTAACTTTTGGTATTATCAAGTTACCTAGTAAATCCATTTATTATAAATATCAAAAATCAATAAGCAAAGATATTAAAAATATTGCTTTAGAGAATACTAAAAAAGCATTATATGCATCAATTGAAAATGTTAAAAAAAAAGAAAAAATACTTTAATAGTCAGATTTGATACATCATGGTCTCATGTACATAATGCATCACAAGTTAGTGAAGAATTCATGGGATTCCTAAAGGCAAGTTTTATTTTATTTTATTCAGTTATACTTAGTAATTTAATTAATATATTTACATTAAATTTTATTGATAAGATATACTCGCAAACCAATTGTTAGATTTTATATTGTTGAAAAAAGTCATGTTAAAAAAAATAAAAATAAAAATAAAATAATAATACATTAGGAAAATCATAAAGCAAGTTCTAAACAAATGGAACATGCAGTACTTATCAGAATACTGAATACAGTAATTTCTATTTTAGAAGAAACAGATATGCTTTTAGATATTGTAGTAGATGGAGATCTTGATAGCAATAGAACTTTGTGTGGAGTAAAATATGTAAATAAGATTTTTCCTGATTAATATATAACATCCAGAAAAAAATAAATTATAATCTATTTATATATATATTATTCTTTTTGTTAAATTTATTACTTTTATTCACAAAACATTTATTTTTATTATAACTAAAAAATGAAAAAATTATTCTTATTATGAAGTTATATTACAATACTACAGCTCGAGCACCCTAGTCGCATCAAATCTTAAACCCTATCTTTAAATAGCCATATAGTTCAAAAAAAGAAATATTCTTTTAAAAACTCTTCATATTTTAATAGACCAGATCATAAGGTATAAAAGTATGATTTAATTTCCCAAATTGGACTCATGTATAAAAAGTTATGTGTATTTTATTTCAGAAAAAAATTATATGTGCATATATAAAATATCCACAATTTGGCCACCAAATTTTAGGTTAAAAATTTAATTTTTAATGCTTTTTAACGTTAAAATTTTAACTGAAAGATGCGGTAAAATAGTGATGCAGTAAAATAATGGTAAAATTATCAACGATCGACATAATTATAAATTGAACGATGCATATGCAATCACATGAAGTTTGCTTTTCGCAGTTCCATTTTGAAAGATAAAGTTTGATGGCTGGAGTGTCAAAAAGAAAAAAACACATAAAAAAACTTGCTGCTGAAAAGAAACGAAAAAAACATGTTCAAGCAGCCGAAACAAATCTTAATGTGAAAAATAATGAGGAAAGTTTGGGGGAAATTTTTCGTGATTTGGAAAGTGATGATGAAATTATATGGGGAGATGATGATCTGGATAATAATCAAGAAGATTTAATTCAAATTTTAATGACTCAAATGCAGAATTACGTCCCACCAACCCGTAGATCAACTTATACAGGAAATTCTTCAAGAACTAAACGCAGACATCGTGCGCAAGCGAAAAAGGATGCTGAAAAAATGGTCAAACAATTGATCATTTTTTTCCCATTACAAAATCTAATGAAAATAACGAAATAAATGAAGAAAGTGAAGAAAGTGAAAAAAGTGAAGAATCCGAAGATGATTATGATCATTCTCAACAAGTAATTAATTCTCTTGAAACACAACTAAAAGAAAAGAATTTAGATGAAGACCATAAATTAAGATTAACTGCTATATTGCAGTATATGCGACTTCTTGAGTTTCAAAATTCTAAACTAGAAGCCAGTCTTAGTGTTGCACATCAACTTAAAAAAGGACCATGGTTTGCTCGATGCCTTCGTTTATGGAGTCACATGCTGCAAAATGGAGAGTCTATTCCATTTTCTAAGCGAGAAAAGCATTGTAAAGTAAAAAGTTTACTTGATGATGAGGATGTTCAAATGCAAATTACTTCTTATTTGCGAGAAAAAAAATTTGAGTTTTATGTTGCTGATTTTGTGGATTATGTTACGAATACCATTTTCCCATCGCTTGGCATTGAAACAAAAACAACAATTAGGTAATTTAGTTTCTTAATATTTGTTTTTAATTTTTTAATTATTAAATAATATTTATTATTTATAATTATTAATCTTTAGCGAAACTACTGCAAGAAACTGGCTTAAGAAAATGGGTTATCATTATAAAAAATACCAAAAGGGAGTTTATGTGGATGGTCATGAACGTGAAGACGTAGTGGAGTACCGAAAATTTTTTTTAAAAGAAATGGAAATGTATGTGTCATGCCAATTATGCAATGTCGATCAAGTCACAATGTTTTACTTATTTTCATTTTCATAATGAAGTTATCAAAAATTAATGCCGATTTTTGAGGGTGATGAAATGGAAATTCAAATTAATCCTGATTTGCAACCAGGTGAACAAATCCATATTTTGGTTACCCATTATGAAACGACATTTCATTCTAATGATGGAAGAAATGCTGGATGGGCTCCTGATCATGAACAGCCTTTGCGAAAAAAAGGTCAAGGACGTGCTATTCATATAAGTGATTTTATTTGTGAAACAATTGGTCGATTGCAACTAAATGAAGAACAAAGACTTTCTGAAATTGGAGATAGAATTCCACATGAAGCCCGAGTTATAATGAACCCTGGAAAAAATCATGATGGTTGGTGGACTGTCGAAAAATTAGTTGAACAGGTAATTGATTAATTGTTTGTTTTCTTTTTTATTATTTTTAATAAAGACATATATTCTTTATTTAAAGATAATTCAACGTGCAATTCCCATATTTGAAACAACCCATCCAAATGCTATTGGTATTTTTGCATTTGATAATTCCACATCGCATGGCGCTTTTGCACCTGATGCTTTAATTGCATCACGTATGAATGTAAATCCTGGTGGAAAGCAACCCCGAATGAGAAATACAATATTTAATGAACAAGTTCAAAGCATGAATTTTCCTGATGATTATTTTGATGAAAAACTCCGGGGAAAACCAAAAGGCATGAGACAAGTGTTAGAAGAACGTCAATTAATGAAACCAGGCTTAACAGGATATTGCCGTAATAATGAATCAAAAGATACTCAATGCTGCATGCGGCATATTCTTGAAAATCAACCTGATTTTCTTGCCCAAAAAGGAATGATTCAAGAAGTTATTGAAGAACAAGGACACAAGGTAATTTTTTATCCAAAATTTCATCCCGAATTAAATTTTATTGAAATGTATTGGGAGCATCCAAGAAATATTCTCGTAAAAATTGTGACTATACTTGGACTGGTTTGCAACGGGTTGTGCCAATTGCTTTAAATCAAGTTCCATTATCTCATATTAGAGCATTTGCAAGAAAATCATATAGATACATGGATGCATATAGAAAAGGATTGGATGTAAAACAAGCAGAGTATGCAGTTAAGCGTTATAAAAGACATAGAATAATACCTAATACATTGTTGCATGATATTTAATGTCTTTTAAATAATTTTTTTAATAAAAAATTTTCGTGTATATGGCACAGTAAATTTAAGTTATATGTTAGTGCTGGCCGGAATTATATTAGTTTTATAATTCGGGTCAAAAGTCACGTGAAAGTCACATGAATAGCGGCTTGGTAAATTTGGCCGTTATATTTGGGATTTGATGCGACTAGGGTGCTCGAGCTGTATAAAAAATGATATTTGCTACAACTATCTGACAAGAATTTAATAACAAAAATTTACCACTTACAACTGAATTAGTGAAGCATATACAAGTATATGGATTAAGCAAATACTTATATGATGATTATGTTAGCCAGAAATATATTGGATAGCACAAAATCCTAAATTAGTATTTCATGAACCAAATCTTTTAAACAGTACATGAAGAACAAAAAAAATTCACTACAATATTTGGTAAAATATTTCAATTAAATATTAGGTAAAATCTTATAACAGATGCTAGAATATCCTAAAATGAGGCATTTAATTGACAAAAGCTAAGCTTTATCTCAAAATTAATTGATTATTGAAAAACATATTCTGTATAATATGCTTTAGCAGTTATTCATAATAATTCAGGTTTATTATCTATGTTGCAAAATATACATACTCAAAAGGGATTAGCTGTATTTTCAGAAATTAATATTCAAAATATAAAACATATTTCTGGGAGATGTAAATTACAAAGACAGAGAAATCAACAAGATATAAATATATATATTGCTACAGTTGCAGCAAAAATTGCAAAAGAATTTAAAAATGTTTGATTTTGATCAGATATTTTTTTATTAATAAACTGAATTGTTTACTAAATAATTTAAAAAGTTAATACTATATTATGATTATCTTTTTTTCCATATGAACAAAAAATATGTATTGTATTAGAATCTAAAACATTTTGTCCTTCTTTTGCAAATATTATTGATAAGTTTCATGATATTTCAAAAAATGCATTGGATGCCAATCTTTTTTTTAACAGTTATTGCAAAATATGTAATCTTTGAAATTATTTGGGATTTACTTAAAGAATACTAAAAACTCAACTTCAGATAGCAAATAATGAGCCTTCATTTTCTAATCAAATACTAGATTTAAACTATATTCTTAAATAAATATTTGGATTTTCAAGTTTTTGCAAAGGATAATATAAGACTATATGCTTATTTTTGGAGAATAAAGATAATTTTAGTTGTATTGCAGACTGGAGGTAATAAAACCTTATGTTTTACGATAACTGCATTTGCCTCTTTTTGTTTAACTGTTATTTTTACTCCTTTAAAAGCATTAATTGATAATCATGTGATAATAATATAGTATTTGGTTTGCAAATTTTATTTTTGGTATTTACCAATCTTTCTATTTATAAAATAGTCTTATTTATATAGAAATTTCTGCTACAGAACTTTATGCATCTATAGGACAATCTTTTGAATATCAAGAACAGGTTTTTTCTAGGGCATTTTACCTATTTTATTTGTAATTTCAGAAAAGTTAGAAAAAAATAAATCATTTCATCAACTGTTTCAAAAAATATATGAAATACAGGAAATTCAATTTGTTATTAAAGAAGCATATTGTGTATTTGATTATAGTAGTTTTAGGTAGATTTTTTTTTTGTAAAAAAAGCATAATATGATCAAACTAAAAAAAAAATAAAATATAATTTTGCAATAATAAAGATTTTTGAACATGTCTAGAAAATCCTAAAAGAGACTTTCTGATTTCTTCTATTATGCTATTGACTGCAACATGTATAGCATCTGATGTTGAAAGTATATAACAAAATTTGAATATTATACCAAACAATTTCACTATAATTCATAGTTTATTATTGGCATGACAAGAAATTAAAATTCAAATAGAATCAAACTCTTCAAAACAAATTTTATATTCTTATATTCAAAATATTTTAGTATTTATTTATTGCTTAGAGCCTGATTCTTATCAAGAATTATTTAATAATTCACATGAAAACTTTTAACACTTTCTTTTGGTTTGTATCATAGTGAATTAGATGGAAAATAACGTAAAATGGTAATCAAAGATTGAAAAATGAGTATTATTCAAATTATGATAACAACAAATAGCTTTGGTATGAGAATTAATGTACCAGATGTTTATTTAATTATACACATGACTATTTTCTTATCAATAAGTATATATTTTATCTTTTATTAGCATTTATTACATTTTTTTCGAATATTTAATCTTTATATTTTGCAAATTGACATTACGGTACATTTATGGCATTATGGTATTATGGTATAAGCTCTATATGCCATAATTAATTCTGATGGCATCTATAGGAATATCACATATATTTTAATTAGATTCATATAGCATTTGTCACAGATATATCGCAGGTATATCACGTGTATTTTAATTAAATATATAGCATTTATCACAAGTATATCGCGGGTATATCATGTGTATTTTAATTAGATTTATAGGTTATGTCATGATAAGAATTTAGATTAAATGATCAGGTTGATTTAGTTAAGTTTTTTTCAATTTAGATACCATAGTAATTTGTTGCATCATTCAATAAAAGTAAAATGACTAATTCAATGAAGACAAATTCAAAAAATAAACTGACTAATTTGATACATTAAATACAAATATGATTTTTTTTATCTTTGAAGCCATTTAAAGATATAGTTTTTTTTGAATTTTCTATCAAATTCATCAAATTTAAATATTTTTTATTAAAATTTTCTTTGGAAAACTATCAACATGTGAAAAGAAGATCAATTATGAATGTTAATTAATAAATGAAAAGAGACGAATGTATACTATCATTCTTTTGAACTGAGAGAAAAATTTTTTTTTGGAAAGAGCTTGCAAGTAAAATTAATTTGAGATTTGATACGAGATATTTAGGGAGTACTGTTAATGAAAAATTTCAAGGTTTAATACGAGACTTTAATGTAAATAAAATATTCATTAATTTTCATAACTTATTATCTCTTAACTATAAATAATTAATCTTAATTATTATTTTGTTAGTTAATGGATAATTATGTAAAAGAAAAAGGAGAAAGAATTACGAGGCTTAGTAAAAGGTATTACGAAGAGTTTTTAAGCATATTTTGGAAAAAGTTAGGTAAATATTATTGATTTTACTGTTTGAATCTTAGTTATGAAGTGTAACTTCTTATATAATATTTTTAGTATCTGATTATGTTAAAATTCATGAGAAAAATATGGTGACAAGGATGGCAAGTAATGATGCAGCGAAAATACTTGTGTTATTAAATAAATTGGGAGAAAGTGCAAACGTAACATTAAGGGATGTAGATAAAGAAAATAAGTAAGATGAGGAAGATTATGGAATAGAACAAGAGATGCATAATAATCATCTATTGTTCAATCAATAAAATTACTATTTTGAAATTTTTGATTCGTACTTTATTGCGGTTTTCAAAAAAATTGATCTGCATGAAATTTACTAAAATTAAATTTTAATTTTACCC
>QKYT01000658.1:15610-37807 GCA_003550305.1 Glomus cerebriforme
TGCTGATAATGTATTTTTAAAATAAGGTAGAGCTCTAAGGATATTTTAATATATTTAACATGATAATTAAAAAAACAATATGGAATTTTGGAGGTATTTATATAATTAAAAATATTAAGAATACAGAAATGAGTCAAAATTATCAATAATACAATAATAAATTACATCACGCAAAATTCCGATCATTACTATTTGTTCANATGAAAAAATTTCTATAGTTGGTTAATGACTCATGATTTCTCCCTAGTATTCAAAATTTGCAACTGATTGATAAATTATGCATGATCAAAAAGGCCTAATTGGGAAATTGATTAATCAAATATGGAATTTAATTTGCCATATAATATATAATATATTAGAAAAATGACTTCTTTTTGATTGTATATTAAAAAAAATATATCTGTTGTAGCTCCAACGCCAAATCCGACTTGAAACCAAACTTGCTATATCCCTATATCCAAAATTTAAACATATGCCAAACCAAACTAGTAAATTTTAAGTGTTTAACATCTCAAACTATCATCTCAGATATATGGTAGAATTTGGGCTACAAGGTCATTGTTATTATTATACCATTTAATCAATAAGGACAAAAAAATTTAAAGATTTGACTAAATATTTATGATTATCATTGTTAAAATTGTAATTTTAAATTGGTTCAACGAAATTTCAATAAATGAACTAAATAATTTTAGCAAGATACTCAATTAAAATCATCAGGAAGTTATAGAATAGATTTCATATAATCGTAAAACCATTGGTTAGATGCAAAATGGAATAGTAAAAATCTGATATATTTTGACAAGAAAAATTTTTTATGATCAAACATTATATGTTATTTTTAAATTTGTATATTTTAACTGAAAACATTAATCCTCTTTCAATTTTATTATATAGAATTACAGTAACATCAAATAATTTTATAAAATTATATGTAAAAGTATATACCAGATACTATGTGTAATCGATTTTTCATAAATTATAATGAAAGAACCAAGTTAATTCTTTTTCATTTACTTCACTTTGAATTTTACGAATATGTAAAACATTCAATATACAAAGCTTATTTTTGGTAATTTTTTTTTTTGTTTAGTTGTATTAGAACGATTAGGATGATTAGAAAGATTAAGTCCTATATTCAGCCATTTTTCTTTATTTTTTTAAATATTATAAAAGTTATTTTCTTTTTTTTTTTACATCAAATCTTTTCCTATTTCTTTTTGTGATATTTTTGTAGTAAATACAATTCTTTCTTTTCTCCAAAGGTTAAACTTTCTTTTTTTGATTTATAATAAGTGATTAAAAAAAATATGGAGAAAATTATAAACAATAAACTATTTAATAATCTATCCAGTTCAATTTTGTTAAATATTATGAAAATGGTTTAAAGAAGTAAATCAAGAATTCATTATATCATACGTAAGTTCGATCAGACTGTAATATTATATATAGTAGTGGCCTTTGCAAATCAATTTTACTGCTTAACAATAAATATATTTATTATATTTTTTTTTTAATAAAATTAATCAAGAAGGTGAAAATATTTAACGACTTTCTTTTTTTGAAAAAATCAATTTAATAGTTTATTTAGGAAATTTACTTGATATTAAGGCTTTATATTGTTACATATCATATATAAAATTATAGATATAAAGTTGGTAACCTATTAGAGAAAAGCAAAAATGATGTAAGAAAATTAAAAAATACAGCAAACAATGAGCAACACAAAAATACAACAAATCAAACAACGCTACAGGATCAAAAATGCACAGAAAAAGTTTTTTTTTATAAGAAAAGAGGATAAATTTGTCACAAATAGTTACATGCACATCTATTACATGTGAAGTCCTCTTTATTTCACTAGAAATCTATACATACAGTCCAACTCTAACTACTTGGGACTTCTCTGTGGAACAAGGTTACCTTTTAAATAAAAAAAAATGCATATTATAAAGGGGTAGAGACATAAGGAAAAAAAAGGATAAGAATTATAGAACTGTAAGGAATGAAAAAAATGAAAGCAGTGGTATTTGTGTTTAGCAAGACTGTATTTGAACATTTCTTCATTTTAAAGTAAACAAATACATTTTATGGAAAAGTTTCAATTGAAAATATTTTTTTTTTAATGGTATGTCTAGAAAAACCAAGTTTTTTTTCAAAAAAAGAATAACAAAAGAATTTATATAATAAAATATTTGTTCAGATACATTTAAACCTCCTTGCTTGATACCATGTTTGCCAACATATAACTATCCATGCTTTGGCAATTGACTGTTTCTAGGTTTTTTAAAGGATAGTAATTCCAAAGTAAAATCACCATCGAATCATTAGTAAATTGATCAAAATTTATGGTTCACAGACGGATCAAAAATATTAACTCCAAATTAGACTTCATCAGTACCAGCTGTACAAGAAAAAAAAAATCTATAATAAAAATCAAACAAAAAAAAAATAAGAATATTTTTGAAAACTTTAAACATTATCCCTCCTTCCAGTCCCCAGAACTTCTTACATCTTACGTCTGTAAAATAGCATATTCATTAGCTAGAAATAACGTTTAAAAATAACATTTTGATCTACATGTCTAAATACCAAAATCAATTATTGACTATATTTGATTATAATTATGCATACGCCGTCCACATGTGTTACACTAAATATTGTACATAAAATTTAGTATAAATAAAATATTTATTTATTTCAGTTCACATTTTTAATTTTAATTTTAAATATTTTAAATTGAATTTTCTAATAACATTAAAAAATTTTTAGTATCATTTGTATTACCTAATTTCCCTGTCAAATATCCCTAATTTTGTAATGTTATGGAGCAAAATTATCTCAGTGACGATGTATTTGAACAAATAAAAGATTTTAACTGTTATAATTTAACTAAAGAACAAAAATTGTTAATTGATAAATTAATTTTAAATGAAGAATTAAAAGAACGTTATAAAGAGAATGGTTTATGTAAAGAATGTAAACAACCTAAGATTAGTTATAGTTGGTGTCAATCATGTAACGCTAAACATTTTCAACAAAATTTCAAAAATTGGACCAGTGGAAATTCTAATGTTGATAAATTGATACAAGAATCTCAGCTTAATGCAAAAAATNNANATGAAAAATTAGAATGGATTGAGTATGATAATTTTGAAAATATTGAATATATTACGAAGGGAGGTTTTGGAAAAATATATAAAGCAAATTGGAGGGATGGATGTATAAGGTATTGGGATTATGAAACTAATCAATGGAGTAGATTTAGAAATGTAAATGTTGCTTTAAAATGTTTAAATAACTCAAAAAATATAACATTGGAATTTTTAAATGAGGTAATATTTTAAATTTTTAATGCATAATTTTAATCAATACTTCAAATGTAAACTAATTTTTTTATTTTGTATTATTATTAGATAAATTTACACTTGAAAATGAATAATTCAAAGCGTATCATTAAACTTTATGGCATTACTAAAGATCCTGAATCCAGTAATTTTATGATGGTAATGGAATATGCAGAGGATGGTAATTTAAGACAAAAATTAAATAGAGATTTCAACAAATTAAACTGGAAGGATAAACTTGTTATTTTAAACCATATTGCACGTGGTCTTAGTCATATTCATGAAAAGGGATTAACTCATCAGGATTTTCATAGTGGTAATTTATTAGATATAGATGATTATGATATTGATATTAGAATTACAGATTTAGGATTATGTAAACCAGCAAATGAAGAATGCAATAAAAAAGTTTATGGAGTATTGTCGTATGTAGCTCCTGAAGTTTTAAGTGGAAAACAATATACAAAAGAAAGTGATGTTTATAGTTTAGGAATCATTATATATGAAGTAATTAATGGATTACCTCCTTATCATNATATGGCTCATGAAGAGTTTTTAGCAATAAAAATCTGTCANGGACTTAGACCAAGTTTTAATATTAAAGTCCCTCAATTAATAAGTGATATAGCTAAACAATGTGTAGATGCGGATCNATCAAAAAGACCAACTGCAAAATATTTAACAGATACATTTTGGCAATGGAGGCATAGTATCTATTCTAATACAGATAGTGAAATTTATAAACAAATTAAAGAGGCAGATGAATTTAATGAAAAACAACCATCATTTACAAAATCAGTTAATACTAAACTTACGTATATTACACATCCTCAAGCTATTTATACAAGTAGACTATTGAATTTTAATAATTTACCCAAACCAAAAAATGCAGATTAATACTATTTATTATTTGACTTGTTAAAATATATCATATTTAATTTAGGTTTGTGAAACATAATTTTACTTAAATAGTTAAAAACTTAATTTGTGGCAAATTTGTCTAAAATTATTTTCACCAACTGATCAGCTATGACATTTTTGGCACCAATATTTACCGATCAGCTAGTGCAATTTTTTTGTTAATTTTTATTCATGTACCATTCTTAACTTAGGAGAAACTTTTTAAAATAATAATTATTTTTTACATTATTTTATTCAACTAATTAATTAGGCAATGGGAAACCATTGTAAGTCCGGAGTTTTAAAGAAAAAAATGACATTTATTGTTATCTGTTATATCTTGTCTAACGTAACATCAAAACAATCAAAACAATGATTTTTATTTGTCAATTTACATGTACAGACAAATGGAAATTGCCACATGATCTTTATGATACCCTTCTGTAAACAATATAGTCTTTGCTTCACTCAGGACAATTATAAAAAAAAATGGCAGACAGATATAAAATGTTGATCATTTTTTTGTAAATATTGTGCCATTGTGCCTCAAATTAAATGAAATAAATGAAGAGGGGAATCCTAATCTAAATCAACCAGCCAGTTAGAAGATACTCAACTATTTGACCAGCTTTCCTTACCTGATATGAAAAAGTTCTCATATAAATATAAGTATAATTTTCATATTTCCAGAAATATGTGTCTCACAAGAAATCAATATAACACCTAGACTTATAAAAATAAATTCTAATTTCTAATAAAGTCTAATATTTGATGCATCAAAAGTTTGAAATATAGCAGCTATATAATTAATCACTTAAAAAGTAAATATTTAAATTTATTATACTATAAATGTAACAACTAAAAGTTCATAAAATTTAAAAATTATTTGAAATAATGTCCCAGTCGTTATCAAAAATTTCCAGTTTTGAATTTAATAACACCTAAATTTTTATATTTTTCAATTGCTTTCATAATTTCTTCATTATTTTCTAAATTAATAATAAAACAATTCTTAATAATTATAAAAGAAAATTTTTTTGGTGATCGATTTTTCCAGCTTATAAAAAAGGATTCTAAATCCTCTGGAAACAATTTTGAATTTGAATAATTGTGTATTTTTAATTCAAAAAATTTTTTTGTGAATATTTTGCAATGGTTTCTAATACTTCTTTTTCACCTAAATAATCTTCTCCACACCAAAATTTAATACTTTCTAAATATTGACAACTATTAAATATAATTTTTAGTATCAATGTCCGAAACCTGAGTATATAATTAAATTTTTAGAAAATAATGGAAAAAATCTTAAAGAACTTTATATAGGTATGGAAGATAATAATCTAAATTTATCAATAGCTAAATTTTGTTCAAACCTAAAAGTTCTTTCTACAATATTTGATAAACTGGATACAAAGGGATGTTTAAGATTTGTAATTTTGGAAAAGTTACATGTTGTAACTTTTCAAAACCTTCAAGTAATCCATAATAGAATGAAAAAATAATTTCTTGTAGATTTGGGAACAAAGCAACAAATGATAATGGTATAAGTTTAATATTACCATAAAGATGTAACTTTGTTAATGTATTATAGTGATTTGTTAAAATAGGTATGATATCAGTCCAATCACCCTTATTAAAATTTAATCTTAAATTCTTTAAATTATTTTGTAAAGAAATTAATTTTTTTAACTCAATATCAAAATTCATAGTTTCAATACGCAGTGTAAGTGATAATAAATTATGGCATTTTTGAGATAATTGATAAAAAAATTCAGAAGTAAGATCCGAACTGCAGTATAATTCTGAAAGATCTATTAAACAATCTCCTGCCTCAGAAAAACTAGTGAAATTTGTATAATACAGATTCATATAATATATATTATATTCATAAGTCAATATTTCAATATTTTCAAAGAAGAAATTTGTTTTATAAACATTTTAATAACTTTACCTATTAATAAATAACCTCTACCTTTTAAACTTAGTGAAGTAATAGGAATTTTTTCAAGAACATCACAAATTATTTCAAAAATATCAGTAATTGAAAAGACTTTAAAAAATGCTGGATAATTAAATAATGGTAGTTTTGAAGTAGGCGTTGGAATGAAAATTTTATTCTCATATAAAAGATCTATTTGATTCATCGGAAAGACAAGCAGCTAACAACTTAGAATTGCTGATTTCACTTTAAATTGATGCTGATAAGCAACAGAAAATATAAAATTCCAAATATTTCTCCACAAAATTCTAACAGAAATTTTACACCAAAGACGATTAGTTAACAAACAAGAATGTAAAGCATATTTATCATTTTCTAAATGTTCAAAAATTTCATTTAAGCAGTCAGCTGGAAGTTGACAAGGCATTTTTTTTTAATTATTTTAAAAAAAAATTTTGTTTTTAAAGTTTATATTTGCATTCTAATATTAAAAGGCCATTGTGTTACATTGAGTAATAAATATTTACGGATGTCGATATAACGCCATTTTACATCATTTATATTTTTTTATTCGGTCAAATCATCAAATCAATGTCGATCAAAATTTAATACTTTTAAGGTTTACTCATTATAAAATTATAAACAAGTTTTTCTCTTTAAAAAGATTAATTGTTAATTCATTATTAAATATAAATTTAGTATCAAATGTCTATGTTAAGTGGGATTACAATTTACAGTGTAAATTGGATAAGCGCAGTAGGCGCAGCGTTAAGCAATATATTAAAAGCTTTTCGGCATTTTTTTCTTTATATTAAATAAAATAATTAATTGTAACAAACAAAAAAGAAATAACATACCTTTTCAAGGCAAAGTTTATAACAAATAAAGCAATAAACTATGAAAGAAATGAAACACACCTTATTAAAATATATTTATGATAAGAATTATAAGAATTTATCTGAGAAAATGTCACAAAACATCACAAACTATCTTTTCGCAACTATTACTATCTGTCATGTGTCCATTTTTGGATAGTCATTCATAAATAACAACCAAATTAAATGATTTGTAACTTTGTACAGGCATAATGTTTATCACCAATAAAAAAGGGAGTTGGCATACTGTACCATAAACAGATAAATAAGCGTTTCATTAGTATCCGGATGATCTATACATATGCGTCACTTTTATTTATTTTATACGCATTTTGTCGATCAATAAACGACGTTAGTTTTTTTTTCATTTTTTAAATATTAATTTTTTATTTTAATAAAATGTCATCGAATGAATATGTTAATAATGCTATTGATAACTGTCGAATAGCAGCTGAAAATGGAAATAAAATTGCGCAATATAATTTAAGTACATGTTATCTATATGGAATTGGTGTTAAAAAAGATGAGGTTAAAGCGTTTGAATGGTATAAAAAATCAGCTGAACACAAATTTAGTGATGCACAAAATAGTTTAGGGAATTGCTATAAACTGGGAATAGGTACAGAAAAGGATTTAGAAATGGCATTTTGCTGGTATAAAAAAGCAGCAGAGAACAACAATAAACTTTCACAATACAATCTAGATAGATGTTATCAATATGGAATTGGTGTTGAAAAAAATGAAGTCAAATCATTTGAATGGTATAAAAAATCAGCAGAAAATGAATTTAGTGATGCACAAAATAGGTTGGGAAATTTTTATGAAAATGGCATAAGTACAGAGAAAGATATGGAAAAAGCATTTTATTGGTATCAAAAAGCAGCAGAAAATGGAAATAAATATTCACAATATAATTTAGGTATTTGTTATGAATATGAAGAAGGTGTTGAAAAAGACGAAATTAAATCATTTGAATGGTATAAAAAATCAGCAGAACAAAAACATAGTGATGCACAAAATGTTTTAGGAAATTTTTATGAAGATGGAATAGGTATAAAGAAAGATTTAAATAAGGCATGTTATTGGTATCAAAAAGCAGCAGAAAATGGAAATAAATATTCCCAATGTAACTTGGGTAGATGTTATGAATATGGAGATGGTGTTGAAAAAGATAAAGTTAAATCATTTGAATGGTATAAAAAATCAGCTAATCAAGAATATAGTGATGCACAAAATAGTTTAGGAAATTGTTATAAACAGGGTATAGGTACAGAACAAGATTTAGAAAAGGCATTTTATTGGTATCAAAAAGCAGCAAAAAACGGAAATAACTTTTCACAATATAATTTAGGTAAATGTTATGAATATGGAGATGGTGTTGAAAAAAATGAAATCAAAGCATTTGAATGGTATAAAAAATCAGCTGAACAAGAATATAGTGATGCACCAAATAAATTAGGAAATTTTTATGAAAATGGTATAGGTATAGAAAAGGATTTAGAAAAGGCATTTTATTGGTATCAAAAAGCAGCAGAAAATGAAAATGAATTTTCACAATATAATTTAGGTAGATGTTATCAATACGGACTTGGTATTGAAAAAGATGAAGTTAAAGCATTTGAATGGTATAAAAAAGCAGCTGAACAAAAACATGGCAATGCACAAAATAGTTTAGGGAATTGCTATAAACTGGGAATAGGTATAGAAAAAGATTTAGATAAAGCATTTTATTGGTATCAAAAAGCAGCAGAGAATGGAAATAAATATTCGCAATATAATTTAAGTAAATGTTATAAACTTGGAATTGGTGTGGAAAAAGATGATGTTAAATCATTTGAATTGTGTAAAAAATCGGCTGAACAAGGATATAGTGATGCACAAAATAGGTTAGGAAATTTTTATGAAAATGGTATAGGTACAGAAAAAGATTTAGAAAGGGGAATTTATTGGTATCAAAAAGCAGCAGAAAATGGAAATAAATATTCCCAATATAATTTAGGTCAATGCTATGAAAATGGAGATGGTGTTGAAAAAAATGAAATTAAAGCATTTGAATGGTATAAAAAGTCAGCTGAACAAGAATGTAGTGATGCACAAAATGATTTAGGAAATTTTTATGAGAATGGTATAGGTATAGAAAAGGATTTAGAAAAGGCATTTTATTGGTATCAAAAAGCAGCAGAAAATGGAAATAAATATTCACAATATAATTTAGGTCAATGTTATGAATATGGAGATGGTATTGAAAAAAATGAAATTAAAGCATTTGAATGGTATAAAAAATCAGCTGAACAAAAATATAGTGATGCACAAAATAGTTTAGGATATTTTTATGAAAATGGAATAGGCACAGAAAAAGATTTAGAAAAAGCAATTTATTTGTATCAAAGAGCAACAGAAAATGGAAATGAATTATCACAATATAATTTAGGCAGATGCTATCAACATGGAATTGGTGTTGAAAAAGATGAAGTCAAAGCATTAGAATGGCTTAAGAAATCAGCTGAACAAGATAATAGTTATGCACAAAATAGGTTAGGGTATTTTTATGAAAGTGGTATAGGTACGGAAAAAGATTTAAAAAAAGCAATTTATTGGTATCAAAAAGCAGCAGAAAATGGAAATGAATTCTCACAAAGTACTTTAGGCAGATTTTATTTTTATGGAGATGGTGTTGAAAAAGATGAAATTAATTCATTTGAATGGTTTAAAAAGTCAGCTGAACGAGAATATATTGATGCACAAAATATTTTAGGATATTTTTATGAAAATAGTATAGGTACAGATAAAGATTTAGAAAAAGCAATTATTTTGTACCAAAAAGCATCAGAAAATGGAGATAAATCTGCACAATATAATTTAGGTAGATGTTATCAATATGGAATTGGTATTAAACAAGATGAAGTTAAATCATTTGAATTGTATAAAAAATCAGCTGAGCAGGAATATATTGATGCACAGAATAGCTTAGGATACTTTTATGAAAATGGTATAGGTACAGAAAAGGATTCAACAAAAGCAATTCATTGGTATCAAAAAGCAGCAGAAAGGAATTATATAATTGCACAATATAACCTTGCATTATTATATGAAAATGATGAAGAAAACAAGAATTTAGAAAAAGCCTTTTATTGGCATCAAAAAGCAGCAGAAAATAATGAAATAACTTCTAAAATTATTAATAATAATGAATTATGTAAAGAATGCAAACAACCATATGTTGATTACCATTGGTGTCAGCAATGTAATATTAAACGATTCCAACAAGAATTTTCAAACTGGACCAGTAAAAATGAATTTATTGATAAATTTATTAAAGAAGCACAACTAAATGCTAAAAATAGTTATGAAGTTTTGGAATGGATACCTTACAATAAATTAAAAAATGTTAATTATCATGATAAAGGGGGATTCAGCGAAATACATAAGGCTATCTGGTTAGATGGACCTATTTATAGTTGGAATTTTGATAAACAACAATGGAATAGATGGAATTTTCAAATGGGTTATGAGGTCATCCTTAAAAATCTTAGCAATTCATCAGGATTAGATGATAAATTTTTAAGTGAGGTATAATTATATTTAATAGTAAATTTGTTACTTTATGTTTCTTCTTTTCTAATGTGCTTTAATTATTTATACAGTGGAAAAATCATTACAATTGTTTGAAAAAATCATTTTCAAAATTCATTCAATTCTATGGAATTACTCAAGATCCAAATAATTTAAATTACGTAATAGTAATGAGTTATGCTAAAAAAGGAAGTTTAAGAAAATGTTTATCTGATATAGTTAAATTTAAATGGGAGGATAAATTACAATTATTAAAAAATATTATTTCGGGACTTAAGATAATACATGAATCAGGACTTATGCATTGTGATTTTCATGATGGTAATATTTTGATATCAGATAATTATAATGAATCATATATTATTGACTTAGGATTATGTAAGCCTGTAAGTGATATACAAGACTCTATTGATAGAATTTATGGTGTTTTGCCTTATATAGCACCCGAAGTATTAAGAAACAATCCTTATACTCCAGCAAGTGATATCTATAGCTTTTCAATGATAATGTGGGAATTTACATCTGGTAGTCCTCCTTTTAATAATAGAGCACATGATTATGATTTTGTTTTAAGTATTTGTGAAGGGAAACGTCCTGAAATTATTAAAAATACTCCAAAATGTTATGTAGAATTGATGCAAAAATGTTGGAATCCAGATCCTTCCAAAAGGCCAACTATAATAAATCTTGAAAATATTATATCTCAATGGATTAGATGTATTAATGAATATTATAAATTAAATGAAGTAAAGGAAGAAGTTGCATATGTCGATGATTTTATTGATAAACAACTAAGAAATGATATGAATGAATTTATAGAAGCCAATAAAACTTTAGGACAAGAACAAGTTAATACGTCTACTATACAATTTCATTCACAAGCATATTATACAAGTCGCTTGCTTACTGAAATTTTGGATCAAAGAAACTCGGATTGTTTAGATTGTGTAGTTGAAGATTAATTATATGTTATTGCACAGGTGTGCTTGATAATGGTATGATGTGGCACGAATTTTTTAATTGTACCATTCGACCTTAATATCACGGATTTCAATAATATACAATTAATATATTTTATTTTAATATATTTTATTTTCATTTGCAAAATTTGATACCCATGCTTTTTATATCTGTGTGGCATAAGTTATTTTTGTTAACCTGAAGTATTATTTTAGTATTATTTCATTAAAAAAAATTATTACAGTTTAAATTGCTATGTATACCCATGAAGTTCATAATATTATTAAATGATACTTCATATTGTATCAGTTCTTTTTTTTCAAATTTTGTTTGTTTACAGTAGTTATTGTTAATACTGTATACGATAATTTTAAGAGAAACATTAAATAAATTTGTTTGAATTATATCAAACTTTATTTCAGAGTTAAGCAATGTTACAGACTCATATCATTTCATAAACAATAACTGAAATTTTAAATATCTGTACATGTTGTACAGAAAATAATGATAAATTTTTATATTTTCAAATAATATGTTCAACAATTTCATAATCCTAATATTTTAAAAATCATATAGGATAAAAATATCTTATGATTGAACAATTAAATTAAATAAATTAATTATAGTGCCACATTAGAATCACCGGATCATATACAAAAAATGTTTTGCAAGTTTTATTGAATGTAATTAAACTTATTTTAATAATTTGTTCCTTTGGATTTTACAACTAACTCATGTTATTTACTTTTGGAAAATTTTCAGAAAAAACATTATTATTTAAATAAAATTCTACTAGTGGTATACCACTCTTTAATATAATTATATTAAAAAGTGGTATACCACTTAATCTGATTACCACCCTATAATCTGATTATCATTCTATGATCTGGTACCATTCTATACTACTCTATAATCTAATCTCTTTAATCTAGTTACCACTTTATAATCTAATTCCATAATCTAGTTACCTAGAGCTCTGAACAGGTAGACCAAATTCAGGTAACCTGACCTGACCTGACCTGAAAATCCAGGTCAAGTATGAGTTTTTGATCAAAAAATCTCAGGTCAGGTATGAAGGTTGATTAATCCATTAACTCAAAATATTAAAATATCAAATTAATTCAGTGATAAAAAATTTATTATTAAAAGTTAAAACTAAAATATATTTATTATTATTATTATTATTATTATTAATTATTATTACTATTATTATTGTTATTTATTAATTATTACTATTACTATTATCATTGTTATTTATTACTATTACTATCTGCTATTATTATTATTTTATTTATGAGCCCAACTTTTCAAACACATACATGCTTGAATGCTTTGGGAGTTTAAGCATGATGAGTATATTCTTACTGAGTGCAGTCCAACGATCCTTCTGAGTGCAGTCATATTGATGTTAAATCCAGATCACCAGATCACGCAGTCCAGTAACTTGCATAAATTTATTTGAATCTGACAAAAATTAATCTTGATCAACTGATTTAAATTTTTACCATTCGCTATGAATAATTTTATAAATTTTTATCATCTGCTATGAGTTATTTAATAAAATTTTTTTAATTTTCTTTGGCTGAATAATTTTATGATTTAATAATTATAGTAATGAATATAATGACTAATATGTTAATTAATAATATAAAATAAAATTTAAAATTATATATGATCTTAATTCTTTTAGCTTTGTCCAATTCTTTGATTTTATCAGAAATTTTTATTGATTTTCTAGTTCTTCAACTTTGATTTGTAATTTTTCAGCCTCTTTTTTTCAAAAATTTTCATCACTTCCCAACTCATTTATTCTTTTTTTTTAAATTTTCATTTTTGTAAATTATTTCAAGGAAATATTAAATATGGACACTGCTTTCAAGGGCATCCTTCTGGAGGTGGTGATACATCTGTATGATATCCTTTTTTAGAATGTTAGGTTAAGAAGTATCATCATCTTAAAGATGATATTAAAAATAAGGTTCATACAGAAGTTAATATAGATCAAGATTTTATTCAAACTCCTAGTGAAGCATCATTAAAACAAAAATCTAGGGAGGCTAAAACATATATGTAAAAATAATTAATTTATTAATAATTATTATCATTTAATATTTTAATTAAATTAACATTCTTTACTAGAAAATATCTTGCTACTATTGTTACAAATTGTCCATTTGATGATGGAAATTGTCAGGGTTAATCTGTTTCTCAAAAAAGATTAAAGAAAACACCTGCTGAAACAGATATATGGTTTATGGGTTAGGTATGACTATACCCTATGCAATGATTGATAGTGGATCAGACTTATCTAAAATCTCAGAAAATGTTGCAAAGCATTTGGAACTAAAAATAGATAGGAAAAAAGTTCACAAACCTAATGGGATTGCTAGTAAAGCACAATCTCTTGGATCAGTAGATGATATTCCTGTAACTATTGGTGATGGGAAGAATAGTCTTACTGCCACAGATGATTTCTCTGTCATTCCTACAGAATATGATAATAATGAAAAAGAATTATCCTATTTATTCTTAGCACTCAATGGCAGGATAAAAACCCTTATTAAAAGAAGAATTTAGGACTATACATAATGGAAAGACTATTACTATCCCCCTATCAGTTCACTAATTCTAACGCAATGTATTTACTGTAGAAGATGAGCAAAAACCTGTAAAAAAAACTAGTTGTGCATATATTCCAATATTGTGAAAAGCAATTCCTTTATCAATCTAAACTTAAACAGTATTTATCTAGAAAAACTCCATGTAAGGCCAGACAAAGAAAATTTTTAGATTTTCATGACATAAAATTTTGAAAATAACCCAGCCGGCCGGCTTATTTTTTTATATATGTAAAAATTTTTTCATATGTAAAATTTTTTTATGCACGTTGGCTTTTGTAACACCATTTTTATCTCATACTTAAAATCACGTGAAAAAAATTTTTTACTATAAAAAAATTTTTTCCATTTTTTCAAAAAACTGATACAGCCGGGTCATGAGAATCTAAAAATTTTTTTTGCCTGGCCTAATAAAATTTTTTTCCAGTAGGATTTAGTAGTACTGGAAATTTCTTGGCAGAATTAGTAGTTCCAGGAAATTTCCAGCAGGATTTAATGGTTCTGAAAATTTTCCAGCAGTCTAACATTAGCCTAAACATGAGTCTGAAAAGTATATTTTTTTTGAATACTTAGATCATCCTTTACATCTTTATGCTTTGTAGCCCAATATTTAAATAAATTTACTTAGCTCTATAGTCAGATCACTTCCAGCACTAGGTGAAAAATTAAAAATCTGGTCATTGAAAGTAATAATTTTTAGGTCTTTAGCAAAAATAACATCCTCCAAATCTTTATACTTACGTTCTGCTAACTTTTTTATATCCTTCTTTTCATTCTTAAGTTGGGAGACAGTAGAGGATAACTTACCAATCTCCTTATCTTTTCCAACCATAGCTTTTTCTAAAGTGGAGATACGAGATTTATATTGCCTCTCTAAGTCAGCAAAATGAGATTTATGCTGATCTTCTGGCTGATGTTTAAAAGAATATATCATCTGTTTCATTTATACCATGCATTTATTATATTCACTCTCTAGGCGAATCTTAAGAGCATTATATTCATCTTTGACATTTTCATTTCTTAGCAATCTGGGCATCAATAGTATTCTTAATATTATTTTCCTTCTGTTTTAGCAAAGTTTCATATTCCTCCAACCACTTCTCAAATCCATCTAGTCGGGATAAAGTATTGGCACCTTCTGGAATAGCAATAGCATCTGCCTTGAGGCGATATCAATCTTTTTTCTCATAATATCTATTAACCTTCTTTCTAAGCAATTCTTCAATATCTGAATTAATTCCACCAGTCTATTCTTCAGAAAGTGAATTATATTTATGGGTTGTAAGGTGCCTCCATATGTCACTCTTTATAGATGGGGTAATTGCTCAAGCAAATCCTTATAGTAATCATTAAAATATGATTGACTAGTTATAATGATTTCAAGGTAAGTATTACTGTTTTGAAAATAAAAATATTTGGGAAAATAGAAACCTAAAAAATCTGAAAATTCATAGTTTTCAGAAATCTGGTTTTTTTATATTTTCTGTCAAAACTTTCCACCTAGAAATTAGCTAAAAATTTGCAGAACTACTGATTCCTAGGAAAAAAAAAATACTGAGTATTTTCAGAAATTATGTTACTTTCATAGAAGTAAGAACTTTTTCCATTTTCTGCACTTATGCCTTTATTTTATTAATCTCATAGTGCAGTTGCTTATTAGCCATAATTTGCTCCTTATGTTCTCTAGTCAGATCTTGCATGAATTGGCCAAATGTTTTTTTATTATAATTAAGCAATTGTTTTCACCAGATGATAAGTTTATTTTTAACCTGACTATTAATTTTCATCTCATGATTGCAGGCAATATTATCAATTTGTGTTCCAGTATCTGAAACGTAAAAAATAGGCAATGTTAAGGGTGGGTCTCAAAGGACCATGCCTGGCATTCAGGCCAGTTTTGTGAGCATAATTTTTTTTGATCCATAGTTTTGTGATTCTGGTCTAATAATTTTTGGTAAATCTCTAATGTATGGTGCAAATAGTCCTCTGTCTGTTTATTTTTCTTTGAAATCTGACCTAGAGGAATGGGATACAGGAGTGATTTAGAAGCCATTGATAAGCTCTTTCTACTAAGTAAATTAGAAGTTTACACATAATGCAATTATAATCAGAATGGAATATAATATTCAGTTATTTATTTTATTTTTATTTTTTACATAGTACAGCATAATATAAGTCAAAACAAGTACAATAAATGAACTTAAAGATCTACTATTATGTCTAGTTGTGAAACTATCTAAATAGAAACTACCTAAATAGAGATGTCACCTGACTGCTGACTGTCAAAGGAACTGAATTGGCATTAGCCAGTAAAAAGATAAGGGAGGGAAAGTGAAAAGAAAAAAAAGAAAATAAAACTGACAATCCACTTGGTCCTTATAATCAACTGTTCTGATACTTCCTATTGGGTTACAACTGGACCATTTATCACACTAAAGTCTGAAAGGGACACTGGTAATAGTCAGTAAAAAGGGTATCCATGGTAGAAGGACAAGCCAAAGCCAGATCTAAGGAAAGGTGTGGTGTTCTCTATATTTGCTACTGGGATGTCGGGAGTTTCCTTTCATAATTTTTTGTACTTTGCCCACTTTTTTAACAAAGATGGAACTACCCAATGAAGTTAATAAGATTCAGACAAATTGATCATAATTTTCCGCTGCCATGCACATCATCCATCATATTCACTAATTTTCTGAAACGAAGGTTATTGTTGGTGCAATTATCATTGTGTTTGCCCACTTTGAAAGAGGAACAGGAGGACTTCTTAGAGTCTTAATTTTTCTTCGAGGAGGAAACTTTTGCCAATAGATACTTGGGGAACAGACTTTTTCTTCCCAATGTTGTCTATCTTTTATTGTATGACAAGTTCGTGAACCTTGAATTCTGCATAGCAAGCGTGATCGAGATCATCTGAGATTTGGAAGAACCCTATTAATTTCTGTTTACCTTTGAGATCTTTTACCATTTTGGTAGCAGCTAGACGATGATGGGACATGAATTCCATATCCTGAAAAACACAATGTTCTTCAAAGCCTTCACCAAAGTCAGTTAATATGACTTGGAAGACCATTCTTCGTTTACATTATTCTAAAGACCAGTCTGCTGGAAACCATCTGACGAGAGTGTTGTCTAATAAGATTTGCCATTAACCTTCTTCAAATACGTTGAGTACTGAAGTCCTCAGCACTATTGTGACCTGTACACAGGTGTATTTACTTTGTTTTGATAGGGTAGCTTTCACAAGAGAACTTAGGTGTTTGTTAATTTCCTCTGTTATTTTTTTGGCATCCCATTTACCCAGAATGTTATATAACATTACATTATGCACATTTGGTTGTAATTTAAGCAATACCGTAAATCCTGTGATGATATGAGGCTGACGCTCCTTCTTAACCTTTTTAGGGGTATTTGGAGGGGATGCAGATTTATTTGCTTTCTGTTTGGGTTTTGATTTTATCTGTGAAGAATTTTCAGGGGTGAATTGATGGGTTTGAAAATGTCTTTCTCTATTTCCATATGATCATTATCCTGAAGTGGTATCTCTTGTGATGATGATTTGTGTTGATCTTTCTGTATTATGGTTGGTGTACTTAACATGTTGCCATTGGTGTTTTCTGTTGATGTTGATCTACTGGAAGTTGTCAAAATTGGTTGTTCCAAATCTTGTACCTTTTTTTAAGAAGACGGTATTTTCAGCTGTAGTCCAATTATCTGAGGCTGTGTGGAACCTGCTGCAGCAAGTTTTGCTTTGAGTTCATCGATGGTAATTTTGTACCTAGTTAGCTCCTCTAGAGCCTCATTTAAACTTCTTATGTTAGCATCTAAAATGTCTTCATAAAATTTACTAACTATTCTCCCGATAAGAAATATTACTGCAGGTGATATTTGTGTGTAGTCAGAAACTCCTTTGACAAAACAACCCACATTATTGACTGAACCATCTTTATTTTTCACATCTTTCCAAAGGTTATAATGTTGTGTGAGGTTGGTAAAGTCTGTGTGTGTTTTGTTACCTATGTTTTTGCACTCAATAGGATGAATATATTCGTTGAAAAGTTTGTCTGAATAGGTAGAAACTGTTACTTCCATTTTAAACAATTTAATTAAGCGATAAATATTTTGTAAAAATTTACTGCATATTTCTAATAAAAAGTAAAAAGTGAGAAAGAATTTTTTTTTTAATATTCAGTTATTTTAATACATTTCAGTGAGAATTGCTACATAGAATAGTACCACGTGGTCACAATATTACATGCATGGTGCAGTAAAAATCAGCGCAATAGTGATTCTAGTAAGGCCCTCAGAAATCTATACAAAAAAATGAATATTAATTTGCAAGTCTTGAAGTCATTTCTTGTAAATACACACCAAAAAATTGCATAAGTCTCATCTGGACTTTAACATCCTTTGTTAATAGTTCTTTCAAACTGTGATATGTAAATGAGTCCATAATGTTATAATGTTTAGACTCAGAGAAAATAAAAATGGCTTAATAGTCAGAGTAAGAAAAAAGTTGTATATGTGAAAAACACATTCTGATTAGTTAATGCAGTCAATCATATGACTACTCGTATGACCTAAAAATTACATGTCAGAGAATCACAATCTAATGAGTAATGATAAATCATTTAAATCATTTTTTTTCATACAGGTATCTATATTATTTACTGTATTATGACACAACATGCCACAAAAAGTTTATGCAAGAGTATATATTCCACAAGTATATTTACACCTCACCTTTTCATCCTTTTCTTAAACTTTCTTCAAACTTTTTCTTAAAATACACTGGACATCTGAAAAGTAATAAATTACTTTTTTTTGATTTATCAATACAATATACTCAGAAACATATAAATATTCTTAAAAGTATTTAATAAATATCTTTCTGCAATGTGTCCACTTACTATGTCAAATTATTTCATGACCACAAAAGATCTTAAGAAGATGACCATGAAAAATCTTAAACAAAAATGTATTGCATTAAAGGAATGGATTAAAGTTATGAAGGAAGAAGGTCCTGCATTACTGGAAGAAATTACAAATAATATCAGTAAAGGAGAATTCAATCAATGCATACTAAATATAGAAAATTTAGAAAATCAACTGAAGAATGCATGCAAATAATGGAAGAACAAAATGAAATCTTAAGAACAACTATATTCCATTTGGAAGAGCTGGAATGTAGAGTAGAGAAATTAGAGCTTCAATTAGAGCTTCAAGCAAATGAAACCAAATTTTTCAACAGTTATCGAGATTGGGTGAAGCACTTCATAAACACAATAATAATAAATAAGTTAGAAGAAAGAAAGTGGTGACTGGCTGATTCTGGACTTGATCTCAAGAAAAGAGGTCTCACATTAACACAAGAAGAACAGGATTGTATTAATGATTTAAAGAATTTACTAGATGGTTTGGAATGATAACCAATGACTTGAATCTATTGCAACAAGTGATGTATAAAAGTAATGCTAAGTTTCATAGTAACAATCAGACCTTAGAAAAAGCCAAAATGAAACTTTGTGATTCAGTTCCCATAGACTTGCAAGTTTATAAGCCTCCTTTAGAGAAGGCCCTTAAAGCGATTGATAAATGGCGTAAAGAGGTGATGGATAGAAGCAATATAACAAGCAAATCTTAGAAGAACTTCGCAATCTAGTTCCTGAAGTCATAAAAAATTTATAACAGAAAGCTCTCAAAGCAATTGCAAATCTTAATAATCAAAGCTTATATTAAATTATTAAAATTAAAAATTAAAGATTTATGTATTTATTCGTACAAATAAATGCTTTTTTTTATATTTGCAAAACTTATTTTTTTTATTTGCCAAGAAAAAAATTTATTAATACATGTGAAAAATAAATACAATTGTTTGGAATGTAATCCGCAATACATGATGAAGTTTCTATGCTAAAATCTATTTATCTGATTTCCTGGTAAGGTTGCCCTTTGACCTTACCCTTTTTATTTTCCTCTCTTTGCCTATGACATGAGCTGAGTCTGGCTTTTGCACCTCATCCAATAACCATGTAATACATTCGAGGACCTTTTCCAATTTAGTTTGCATATTCTTATCTTTATACATGATGGTCACTGGTTCCAATAGCTTAAATGATGGCTTCCCTTCTTTGTCTAGCAAACATTCCATAAAATACCCACTTTTCCGCATCTGTGATAATCTCATGTCTTTCCCATAAAAACTTTCATCTCACTTGCTTTACGCTTGCAGTTTGATAAAGCAGATTCAAGTTGTATGACATTTTGAGCAATACCCTTAAAAAAATCTTCATTCTTTACTTCTGTCATGCCAACCATTTTGTGGTTTGGAGTAAGTCTATTGCAAAATCGACTAGGCATGCCCATTGGGTTCTGTGATATATTTTTCTGGTCAAAATTCAAACTTGCCCTCATATAGATTTATCCCAGTGAGGTAGGAGCAAATATACTGTGATTTCAATGCTTCATTCTTACTGATTAGAATGGACTTGAGACGGGCCTCCAGCTCAGTTATAAGATTTTGAAGTATTACCTGGGAAGAATCATCTTCCAAGTCTTTATACTCGCAAGTGAAAGGCAGGAATATTGACAATGAAGGATCATCTGATTTGCCAAGTTTATAAAGCTGATACACTTTTGGGAATGACCAATCTGAGAAAGCTTTTGAAGAGGTCTCTATGACAACAATTAACTTGAAATTGTTATTTAATATGAATTGCTGGAGCATTTTACAAAAGTTTTGATTATTCTGAGATAAATATCTTTCTTTATCCCTGCTTATGAATTTTAATACTGCTCTATCTTTTTCAAGAGATGGTAGATTATATTCTTTGCATATATATTCCTTGAGGCCTTCAAGAGGCACATCTCTAACATCTACATTCCACTTGAATCTGTTTGTTCATTTCAGGCTCATGATAACATTAAAGACTGTAATATAATGGCAGGTTAGTAAATTTCCACAAAGAGGTCTTTCCCACTATTTCATACATACTATATTCAGACTTGTTAAGTTTCTCCTTCAATGAGGCAACTTTCTCTCTTAATTTTAACACCTCATCTGAAGTGGTAGTGATCTCTGGTGGAAAGACTAATACATGAATATATTCTTCAGGAGGTGAGTCAGGGAAATATTTCAAAATCTTTTTCATTGTAAGGAGTTCATCCCCATCATTGAGTGTGATATTGCTTAAGAGATCATTACATTCCATAGCTTAATGTCTTTAGTGTTAATATTGATTATATAGCAAATTACTACGACTACAACGCAGGTGTAACTACGAGTACATGATGGTCACATACTCAATAGACTTATGTAGTCACAGTTCAACAACGTGACTACAACTACGCATATAATAATTCGTAATAACGTAGTAAATGTACTCACGAACTGTATATTATTTTTTTGCCAATGTACATTCTTTTTAAGTGTCTTGAAACTGACTTCAATAAGATGCTTTCTAATGAATTTGGAATTTAAGTGCGTGAGACTTTCTTTTTTTTATTGATTTTTTTAAAAAAATTTTATTAGACTTTCTTTTATTAATTACGTTTAACTATAGATTTTAAAAAATTTATTTAGTTTTTTTTATAGTTCGTTTATTACTTTATAAGCTCATTAATAAAAATATTTTATTTCTGTAGTTTATGAATAGATTTATTTAATTTCCAAGTGATATATAATACATATAATAGATTTTAAGAAACATGTTTTTATAGACATTTACTTTTTCACTTCCAACAAAATTATAATTCGCTATTCTTCCTTTAATTCCCTCTCCCTTCGTTTGATTTCTAATTGTTTTAATCGATTATCCAATTTTTTTCTTTCTAATTCTTCTTTGCGTTCTTCAATTTCTAATTCTTGAATTTGTCTTTGAAATTCATCATTTTGACTATTAGTAACACCCTTAACATTACCTTTTTGCCTTTTATTCTGTGACTTTAGAATTGAAGTAGATTGTCATTTTTCTAAATTAAGTAAGAAT